>JAFJYH010000015.1:0-276852 GCA_017365405.1 Cadophora malorum | reverse complement strand
AGCCCCAGCTCCTCCAGCTCCCTCAGCCCCTTCAACTCCTCCAGCCCCTTCAATCTCCCTCCCCTCGTCCAATAAAACTGCTGCGGAAAGCAGTATAGCAACAAAGGCCGATACCATCTCTATCGAAATGAGAAGCACGGCGAGCGCGGTCGGAAAGATAAGTTGTGTGGGCAGTGCAATAAGTGAATTGCTTGTGGGTCGATGGCGAGGCATTTGAGGGATGTGCATGGGTTGCGAAGTTGGAGAGGATATGAAGTTGGTGGTGGGTGGGGGGTGATTTAGAGGGGTATGGCGTGAGAAGGGAGCAGGATATTCGATCAGAATTTGGGTGGTTGCTTTGGGATTGGCATCTTGGAGTTGGAGAAAGGAATCATATTGGGTGTTATAACTTGCTTCAGTAAGCGCTCTTAAGGAGTTGCGGCTTGGATGGTGGGCACCTCATTGTATCATAATTCTGGAGAGGATATGATCTTTTTGGGACAGATGGCAAATGGTCCTTCTTGAGTGAATTGAAGGATGCAAAATGATGGGACAGAGGAGAGTTTTAGATACCAGCGCAAATCCAACGAATCCAGAAGTTATTGAGAGCCCGTCAGAGCTCCATTCCGCGTTCGCTACATTTCTTGCTCCCGTGAAGGCTCGTAATCTAGGTTCTAGCCTCTATTGCTATGATCAATTACCCCACGCCTTATCGAGTTCCTACATCTGTCGCACTCAAGACCAAGTACAGATCTTTCAAATTTTTGAAAGAGATTCAACGCATTATTCTATTTGTACAATTTTCTCGGTCGTCCGTCTAGCAAACACCTTAAATGTGTCTTGAGACTTTTCTCTCTTGTATACCATGACTCCTCCATTCCATACCAATTGGATTTCGCCCCAGAATATCTGTACAAACGTTGTACATACACCATCAAAATACCTCCACCAAGGAATTCAAATGCTCGACCAACACAAAAGATGAGGCATGAAGACCATCAATCCCAATCTGCTAGATAAGCCAAGCCTTATACCATCTTGTTGCCCCGGCCGTAGTCTCCCAGGCGTAACTCCTCAAAAGAAAACGGGCTCCAAGGGGCTTTGAAAGTGATGATCTGAAATACGTTGTATTGACTAGAAGTGTTTATCTCCTTCTCAACATGAGTGGTGAAGTTCAACGTGCTTGGTGTATTTGGAGATATTGTGACAGACTTCTGAAATACACCTTGAAAAGATGTAGGAGTCTGTGCAGAAGACGGAGCAATGCTGAGAGTTGCGCTGGGTTCGAATAGAGGAAGGCTTTCCTGCTCGGTCTTGACAGCTATCTGATCGTTGCGCCCGAAAACATTTCTGTTTTCGTTTCCAAAACCAAAACTCTTCGTGGCGAATGTGGGTGCAGCTGATGTAGCCTGACTTGCGAAAATTGAGGTGCTGGAACTCACGCTAGTCGTGTTGATATTAGCGGATTGTTCTACTTGCGATGTACTGAATACAGAGGATGTTGTTGTGGTGTTGAACATTGCGGAGGAATTTGCTGTGGCTGCTTCACCAAATGTCGTGAAAGGAGCAGTATTGGAGTTGAATATCGACAAACCATTTGATTTCTTGGCGGAAGCCAATCCAGCGGTAGACTTGCCCCCAAATGATACACCATTTGCAGGTATATCAAACATCGAGGAGCTTGGTGGCGCATTAGAAGCGAAGCCCGTAAATGCGAAGCCACTCGATGAAGCAGGGCCGCCAAAAATCGAAGCACCGGGTGTGGCACCAGAAGCTTTTGTAGCAAATGGTGCATCAGAACCCAGTGCCAGAACACTTCTTCCTCCATCAGCGGTTACTCGATCCCGAATCTTGACTCGGAGGTATCCGATGCCCAGTCGATCAATCTTGGGTGTTTCGACCCCGGACTCGTCCTTTGTCGTCTTCACATTGACAGTAGCGCTTGGAGCAAACAGCAGGGCTTGTCCAATCTTCAATTTGACGATCTGATTGAAGACATTGTTGAGCTTCGATTTCGGATTCTTTGTCAAATCATCATCGTTGTCGAGTGCAGCTAAGTGAGCTCTCAGGCAGCGCAGCCAGTCTGGTGATGTGAAACGGTGAACGATTGTAATGGAGCAAAGATCCAGGAGCTTTGGCGATATGGCAGGCTCTTGTGTTGAGATGAAGACTCTTGTGCCCAAATGGCGTTGCAATCGGATCGAGGATAGGAGAGTGTTGGTCAAGGTAGAAGCTTCCGAGCCAGCGTTCATATACTGGCATTTGTCAATACAGAGAGGCGGTCTCAAGGGATCAGGGATACGTACTTTGTGCGCCTCGTCGAGCGCGACGACTCTGCCAACATTCGTCTTCTGCTCGAGGAAGAGACTCAAACACATGTTGAATAGTGCGCATGCGCCTTTTGTGTAACACACGGGCATGAAAGGTCGACAATGGTAAGCATTCCAGCCTGGTCTTGTTAGCTACAGAACGTGCCAAGCCTTATAACCATACCTTGACAGTCCAGTCATTCCCAAGTAGCTGTCCAGATTGCTTGGTCTTCTCGTTTGTCACTCCAGTCTGTGATTTCGGCATGAACGATTCCAGAGTATCAAGACGCTGTGTTAACGGAGCTTGTTGTCCAGCAGTCATGGGTGAGTCCTCGACCTTTTGCTTGAATTTGGCGTAGTTGAACGAGCCGTTGCTCTCCTGTTGCGAAACGCGCATCGCTCGCAGGATCCGAGTAATTTCGTGCAGATAGAGTGGCATTTTACCGTCCTCAGTATTTACAGCCATCAAGTCCAGCATTCGCTTGGTGTTGAGGTCACGTTGGTTGATCATCAGTGGCTCAATCTGGACATTCAAGCCCGAATAGGTACGCTAGCGGAAACATCAGCTGGATGAACTACATAGAGTGTATTGTGATTGTACTCACCTTGATGGTCTGGACGTTAGATGGAGAGCATAAAATGCGGACCTTGATGTTCGGGTTGGAAGAGAGGTGGGCAGCCTCGCACGGGGTGCCTCGGATGTCCGAAATGAAGGAATCATAGTGGAAAACAAGACCCGAAAGAGGATTATCGAGTTTGCTGACTGAGGACTTCAATAGACAGTTCTCAAGTAGGCAGGAAAGAGTGTGGCTTTTGCCAGAACCTTGTGATCCGCAGATGAATGCACTTGACGGTGCAGAGATATTGAAATAGATCCGTGGGTCGAGATTTGCTGGAAGAGAAGCTGTGTCTATGCCTGAGGTAGCGATCTCGTCCAAGATGTCTGCATTTCCAGCCAGGAAGCCGAACTGAGAGAAGCTGGACTCGGCGTGTCGTAGAACGGGTGTGGTGAAGATTGGTGAACCAGCAAGTTCATTCTTCTCCTGACCACCTCCAACAGACGACAGCATGGAAAGGTGCATTGAAAGTTCATTTTGATCAGCTCCTTCACCAGTCTTCGACTGCTGTGCATGCTCTGTCGGTTTGGTGCGAGACGGCATTTCGGCGGACGGCATCGCTGGAGGTTGAAGCGCGGGGTGAGTGGTGAGTTGGGGCGGAGGAATCGAGGTAAAGAGACTGGTTGTGAATGGTCCTGCCTTGGAAGTGGTCTGAGGAGCTATGAGAGCTTTCAAACTGAATTCTGGCGCAGGAGCGCTCTTATATTGAGCTGAGGGCCTACGAGAGGTTGGTGGAGATTCATCGTCTGAGGAGGTGTCTGATCTGGCACCCGACCGATACCCATCGACGGCGCTGATGAGTCTCGGAAGCTGAAAGGTCTCTTCTGAAGATCGGCTGCGGACTGAGAAAACATTGTTTGTTGCGCGTTTGAGGTGTCTTGTTTTCCTTGTCTGGAAAAGAGTCGACGTTTTGGATGGGACACGCGATTGGCGTCGCTCTCTTCAGAATCTTCTTGCACCGGAGCTCCTGTCATTATTGCCAAAGCAAAAATGTGGTATTCTGATTAAACAAAGGACTTCCGAAACCTCGCTTGAGAACACAGTAGGTATCCTAAAACCGATGTTCGGTGTCTAGGTCAAAAATTAAGAGGAGGATTTCAGGAAGGCAATTTTGTATCGTGTCATGTGACCTGGCGTTCTCGCGTCAGGTGCGAACCCTTGAAGCACAGGTGAGTAAAGTGGGCACATCCAAATCTAAATTGAGTCCAAGAACCTTACAGGTTTATTGTAATTTCGCCTACTCTGCGTTCATCGTCTTATTCGGGCAATTTCTATTGCTGAGGTCTTAGAAGGAGACACTTGATTGCTAAAAGAAGGTATTGCGAACATTTTGCGTCACAAAACACTCAAGTCTCTCCTCACGTTTCGAACATGTCTCTGTGGCCGTTCTTTGTTAGCTGAGGCCAGTGAATGACGGCTCCTTAGGGGATTTGTTCCGAAATTCATCACCTGAGAATCTTTCACACATAATATACTTCGTTCGGAATAAGTGTTTGACCTCTCCATGCGCGATGCGATGCCAAGTGTGTTCTTGCTCTGACTATTCCTTCCTCACTTCATCATTTCGAAGCCCGGACATGTGCGCTCTCAAACCATCCGAACTCACCCGTGCATATTGTTTCCATTTCTAGCTCAAAAAATAAAGTACCAAAGTTTTGAATTTATTCAATCTATAGTACTTAGCTAACACCTAGTGTTGTTACATCCTCAACCTCAACCTAGCAACTCTGGTTACGCACCTTGGCGAAAGCCATTTCTCCCCCCTTCCCACCAGTGACCCTAATGCCATGTACTGCAGCACAAATTTTTGGGCCACAGCATCCATGAAGCTGGCAGCAGATTAGAGTGTCTCCAAAATTGAGCGTGTAAATCATCAGGTAGAGTCATGGTCGACTGGAAGAGGTTTCCGCCAGACCCAGCATCACAACAATGAGACTGGGGGAGGTCCTGTCCATGTTTTCGCCCTAGGAAAATCTTGCCATGTATATTATCGCCGTAAGAATGTTGTTTAGTGTTTTTCAAGAGATAGTGAATCAACTAGAAGATTGCCCAGAATCATGCACGTCTGGATGTGTGTAAACTAGAAGTTGGCGTATTCACAATGAGGCCTGTTGATCGTCAACACTTCACTACTGATGCACCCTGAAGTTTTTATTTCCTGATAACAGAAAGCAGACGCTATAGTCAAGACTTAGGTCCCGTGAATCATATGCAGCTAAATGTCGGGCGCGGTGTTGATGACTTGGTTCTCTTCACAAAACGTCATATTCTGGTCCGTGGCACTTGCCTTCGGACCAAGCTACCGAATAGCTTCAACACGATGAAAGTAGCCAGAATCCTCGGTACGACTCAGAAACTACCGTGAGCCTTCACACAAATCTATAAAAATACAACTCGAGTTCACTTTGCCTTCCTCTTCTTCTTTTCTCCTCGTCAAAGTATCTGTCTCTTGGCTTGACTGATTCATCAGCTTTGACAATCGACAGTACTCTTGCCCGATATTGACCTCTTGTCCAATAGAGCAATCTGTTGTTACGGTAGTTTATATCAGTCTCAAAAATGGCTTCTTTCGAGACCCATTACGAGACCTTGGGTGTTGGGAAAGGTGCTTCTCTCAAACAGATCACCGTTGCGTATCGCAAGCTCGCACTCAAGAACCATCCGGACAAGAACAAGGGGGATATCACAGCGACCGAAAGATTTCAAAAGGTACGTACCCGTAGATTGTATCCCCAATATCCCCGAACTCATTGTGTGAATTTGATTTGTGTGGTGTTGGATGCGTATCATGGATTTTCGGTGCGATTCTTGGCGTTTGTTCGCCAAGTGCACAATGCCCACCCTCAATTTTTGATTTTGAGAATTTATAGTGTGATTTGCATCCGAGGCTAACTTTAACAAGATATCAAACGCTCATGACATCCTCTCGGACGAGAAATCTCGTGCTCGTTACGACTTGAGCCTCTCTCGTATCAAAGCTGCATGGGAAGCTCAGCAAGCAAAAGAAGATAAGCAGCAGCGACACCGTCAGTCCGCGCACCCCAAGCATTCTCACAAAACCGCCGAACTCGAAAGAAAGAGAAGGTTGATTGAGGATTGCATCCGCCGCCAGCAAGAAGAATACCGCCGTCTCATGTCATTGTGGGACAAACTCCATTCCGGTGAGATCCCAGAGGGCTTTGAAGGTACGAATTCCCGTGACGTTACTCCCCCCAATCTAGGACTAGCACCAGTTGGTACCTAGTCAATCTTCCCGCACATCACTGACCGTCCTCATCTAGATTACCAGCTCTATGGCGGAGACGATGAAGAGGTCTTCATGGCCATTCGCAACAAGTAAGTATCAATTGTGATTCGTGATTCCCTCCGCACCTTCCTCATCGACGTCCACGATCCTTGCTCTACTGTCCATATGTCCGCGAATCACCTTTCTGACTTTTGATTCAGGCTTTGTGAAGACTTACACATTCTCACCAAAGGCAAGATGGAACCGGCAAATAACATCTTGGCTGAGATCGAGGCAGCGCTCAAGCGCTACCAGAAGTAAGAGGCACAGCTTTGGTCCAACCGATCGAGGATCCATCGATACAGAAAGTACCAGAACAGTAAGTCGTCATGATCCCACAAAACAATTTTCAACTTTTTTGACGTCAGATAGCACCCAGAGCCCATGGTCCAAGTCCCAGAGATATCAGGAGCGACCAAAGTCGACCGGCAGCCACCAAAGAACATCCACTGAGCGCCATCGACAACACGACAGGAATATCACACCATCTTTGAGCTTTGCTCCATAACATTAGTGTCTATGTCAAGAAAATCGTCTGAGAAGACAGTCTCACGATATCAAATTCTTGAAGACAACCTGAGGTTGAGCAATGCTCTTCCTCAAGCGGACATCAAGTACTTCGGTACAAGTTTGCGCCCAGAAAAAGTAGCACGATTGACACAACCCACAAAGGGCCCATCACCACGTCTGGTGACAATCAATCGCCAGTCCACGGAATGACGCCTTCTCTACTCCCTACGACTTCATTTGAGAAATCGAGATCCAAAAGCTTTCTCAAAGCAGATGTACAACGCTCAATGCATCTGTCCCAAAAAAAAATTGTTTTCAAGAGTTTCCTACTCCACCACGTCAGGTGAATGTCAGCAAGAACGATACCACGCCAGGTATCCTTGGCGACAGCAACATTCCAGATCGACAACTCAGTCTTTCAACACCGCCGACGAAGATCTCCGTCAGCGGACCCGAAATTCAGCAACAACCTCTCCACCATGCCAGGTGGAGAAGTTGAACCAACGATCACATGCACGATGCCCTTGCGAGGAATGTCAACCCATGTCCACGATCGACTCTTCCGCAGAATATTAGCCATGAAGATATCATTCGATAACCATCAGCACCAAAGAAAGTGTTGGTAAAATGTGCCTAGCACAAGCCAACTAACTCTCCGGGAAACAGCAAACGCATCCTGCGTCGACCGGCATCTTCATATATGCCCTCGGAGAATCATCTTCTGAGCAACAGCTCCAACAAGACTTGAACGCATCACATCCAAGAATCTCAAGCCAAGAAGATACCCGACAAGACCATGATCATATGATGGTCTTGTAACCCATCGTCTAGGAGACCTCACGCAACAAAAAACCCCACAACAACAAAACAGCACCACAAAGGTCGCTGGCAGAGGTGCTCCGAAGCGATAGTCCCATCCTCCGGCATTCTTCTGAGCCTCGGAGCTCAAACGAACAGAACTTTCATCAACTCAGATGTCAATATCGTTGAAGAATCCAAGCTCATCACACTCAGTGAATGAAGCGGACCCAAAACAAACTCTCTGAGCTGCGATACGCGCTCCGCCGCAAGGCGTCAGATAGAACAAGAAAGACATGCAAACTATCATTCTGATGATGATGTCGCCGAGCCACTTCTTCATAACATACAAGAAGTATGACTTCTATCTGGAGTAAGGGTCTTTACCTACTTCGGTACCAATCAAAGTCCTTTAGATGGGACGCCCGATCGATCTCAAATAAATCTGTCATCGAGTCTCTCTCCAACAATACATCTCCAAAAACACAAAACAAGTTCGACACAAGCTGCTGCGTCCCTCGACTGCGCACCTTCGAACACAAAAAAAAAAAAAAAACATTTCGACCTGAGCTGCTGCGTCCTCCGACCGCGCACCTTCGAGCCCCCAAAAAGTCTGAATCGCCCTGGCTGCCGTCACATCACTGAGCGCCGCGATTCGATTCAAAGGCCTCGCTTCACTTCCCATGAGCGAGGTTTGCCAGCCACGTCGACCTTCTGGCAGCTCTGAAAACCCAACTCAGCGCCGACAACCGACACCAAAATAAAAAACCAAAAAAAACATGCAGTCCAAATGGTAGCTCAAAGCGCCTGATCTGCAATCATCTTGGAGAGGATGAAAAGACTGAAGCAAGTACAAGCAAAAAGCTTGGAAGCACGACACCTCTGGTGTATTCGTAAGTACATCCCTTCCTTTCCCCTTCTCGCCCACGACCCAAGAAGACTTACTGACTTTCTCCCTCCAGTGGTACAAAAAGTTAGACCTCGAAAGCGAATGGCATCGCCACTCCACAAAAACAAAAAGAAAAAGAAGGAGTGGTTCATTCCTGGCGGACGGACTGACTGAAAATGTTCTTGTCATTGATGGAGGGTATGGTTGAAGATAGGTGTGTCCGGTTGACAGGTGAGAAGTAACCTTTTCCCCCACAGGGGGGTTTTACCGGTGCCTCGAGGTGAGAGGAGTTCGTTAGTCATGGGGCTCCATGGATTTGTCTTGCTTGCAGGCGTTCATGTAATTGCTTTGACGGGCTTGTTGATTGAATGAAAGTATTCGACAACAAACATTAATGTATGTGCCTTCGTTACTTGATGCTTCGTGCTTCCGTGACATGTCCCCTCCCCAACCTCGTTGCCGTACTTTACTTTCCCCTTCGGCACGAACTCAACCCAAAGCTCCCCAACCTGCAGCACAGCATGATCTCTTACCCCCTTCTCCCATTCCCGTTCATCATACTTCTCTCCAAACACAACGTCCCACCTCTGCACCACGCTCGCCAGCACCGCCCTCATCTCATTCAATGCCAGCTGTCGTCCTACACAACTATGCACGCCGTACCCAAACGGGAAGAAAGCTCTTTTGTCTTTGATACCTTCGTGCCAATCCAGCCATCTCTCGGGGATGTACTCGTCTGGTTTTGAGAAGTAGCGGGGATCGGTCATGAGTGCGATGGGTGGGACGCTGATTTGATTATTGCCGGGGATGAATGTGCTGTCAATGTAGACGCCGGATGGAGGGGTGGCGGCGTGAGCTCCCATTCTAGATGAGAATGATCAGCAGACATTTTGGTTTCATCTAGTACGGGTTTGGTGACTTACGGGACTGGATTTAGGAGGCGGAGGCTTTCATTCACGACTGCATTCAAGTACGGCAGATTCCTCACTCCCTCCACTGTCAGTTCCCCAGTTTTCAGAAAATCGTCCACTTCCGTTTGCAGTTTATGCAATATAATTGGCTGCATAGCCAACAGACGGAAAGTTCGTGTCAGAGTCGTGGACACAGTGTCCGAACCGGCGATGATGATCAAGTTCGCATTGGAATTCAGCTGTGCTTGAGTGAACTTGATAGGCGTGCTAGTCTCGGTATCTGTACGCAGCAGATGCGAGAAGATATCTTTCCTGGTCGTTCCGAGCTTTTGGCGGGCTGAGAGAAGAGCTTCGCCGCGAAGGCGGAAAGCTTTCACGTCGGGGGGCTCGGGGAGGTATTTCACGAGCTGGGAGAGATTTCGAAGGACGGCGATGACCTTGTGAGTGAGTCAGATTTTTGAACAGTGGAATTTGGAACCTGCGGGTCTTACTCCAAGTGCAGATAGATACTTATGGATGAAATGCATGTAAGTGTTGTCGCCGGTGCCGCTTAGCATGCCTGCGTCGTGGGCGAAAGATAGGTCGGCCATTCTGGATTGCGAGGTTAGCTGTGTTGGGCGAGATTGAATCGGGAGCGTTACACGTCGAAAGAGAAATCCTCCATGAGTTTTGAACAATTGATCTCCTTTTCGCCAGCCGATTCAATTGCTGCAACCAGATTGGTAACGTGTTTCTCGACTCGCGGATTGTAGTGCTGAAACTCGCTGCTAGTGAAGGCTTGTTCCCTGTCATGAACGTAAGTACTGGTTCCAAGTTATGACAATGTTTTAAAACATACCAGATTCGTCTCCAAGGCGTGTGCAGTTTGTAGTCTCTTTGGGTGTTCAAATTGAATTCACCATTCATGGCGCCAACCTCATAGAACGTTCCCCGTGGATACTTCCCGCGATAGATCGCTTCCACCGCTTCGACATTTCTGATACTGAGCTCCCTTGGACCGATGCGGATGAAGTCGCTGTTGTACTGCTTATGCAACTTTAGCAAAGTATGAGATCCTCGTCCAGTTCGGAATTCGTTCGCTAGCCAGATGTTGGATATAGCTGCTAGTTTAGGGCCAGGGATGTGAGATAATGGGCAAAAGTAGAGACGACGGCTCACGGTCAAGAAGACAAACACCAAGAGGAAGGTAGAATTCAAGATAGTGAGGCGAGCGGCAGAGAGCCATAATTCGTGGTGAGAAGAAGAGATGATGCCGAAGAGAATGGTATTGGCGAACGAATATGCCTTCAAGACTTTGATGGTTGACGCCTCGTGGATTGGAAACAGGATGAAGTGCGCAATAATTGCCGCTGCCACTACGATTGAAGTTGATCTTTCCATCTTCAGGTCTGCTGAGTTTCTGTTGACAGGAATCTGAACATTGAATGGATTACTGGACTTTATGCATAAAATCTGGGGTTGCGGCCCGATGAGATGCTGCAGATGTCGGTAAGCACGCTGGGCTTGACCAGGGTACTGTCGTACAAGACGTTTCGCTGGGACTTGATTGGATTCAGCCATCTGGTCTCAGACATGGAACTCTTTCCATATCGGGCATGAAGTGAAGCTGAAAAGCCACTTTCGATAGAAATTGCCAAGATTGCAGGGCTGCAAAAGAGCAGTTGTCCTGGCTGCCTTTGCCAAAAATCCTGAACATTTGAATCATTTCCGATCAATTTTGCTGTCCGTTTCAAACTAGCTTTAGACGATTCCAAGTGGAAACGTCAAATTTGGGGTTTCGGATTGGACTGGAGGAGAACGGGTAGGTCGTTGCTTTCAGTTAGGTTGTCCTTTCACCATCACTGTCATGGCAATCTTGGCTTGTTCAATCCCATAGCTTGTACAGAATAACCAGCCTTGTCATAGTGCTCGAACAGTGAGCATGGGGACACATTGCCTACGGAGGTAGGCTCAAGGCGTTTCCCTACGACCTTGAGATCGCCACCACTCACTGACCTTGAGTAAACAAAACTCTTGCCGAGATCGCTTAGTCTAGTCCTCTCAAATTGAGGCATCGTGCGGGCAACACTGTATACAATTATAGGGCTGCTTCTTGTCCTGAATATTGCTTGAACTATCAAGTAAATGTGGCATCGGAACAGAGACTGTGGGCCCTCTAAAATACCATCAAATGAATCGATTTGTCCTTGCTGCCATGCCCTTGACTTCAATGCACGACCGGAGGAATAATGGCTTATTTCTGGCCATTGAGGTAGGTCCGATTCATCGTCCACCACTGCAGAGACCACCGAGGTATGAAGAGACTTGAATGCTCGATTTGATATTGACGGCAGATTGTTAGAAGAGGTGGAGAGGCAGAAGTTGAAAGGTCCCTGAAAAGTCGCAACAGTGGCCGTCAGAATTCTGTGCGGATTTGACGACCCTTGTAAGAACGTCCTCAAGACCTCAACTTTGCGCGTAGAATAAACAACAACGCTCTTACACGATCAATTCAAATCGCAATCTCAGGTGAGATATGAATTTATATAGTACTTCTATCAAAATCATGTATTGTAATCTGCATCTTTATGCGTTAAATGGTGACATGTCTAAAGGTGTTAAATTTTGATGAGGCTTTCGCTGACATAATCCGCACAGAATTCTGACGGCCACTGTTGGTCGACTCCCAGCTGATTAGTCATCATCTTGTGCTCGGCATGGTGAACCACCAGGACAACCAAACCGCATCACCATCGAAGGACCCTCCCACCCAACCACAAGACGATATGGAGGTAACTATTCACTTGTGTGAAAAACAGATCAAAACTACTGCCCAGCAAGTCCTCTCCACCCCCGAACTGCTCGAAATCATCCTGTCCCAACTCTCCTTCTGCGACTTGCTCGTATCTGCACAACGAGTAAATCGATCATTCAATGCTGTCATAGGCAGATCCCAATCGATCCGAAAAGCGCTGTTCTTCCTACCCTCTACCAAGCAGACCGACCCTCAGCCATGCCCATTGATGCGCGCTTCGAGCACTACCAGATTCGTTGACAGAAGAGTAGAGGACTGGGTCGAGCTACAACGAGACCTGATGAAGCAAGGAAAGACGGAGTATATGAATGAATGGCTGGATAATACAGGCCTCAAGCCGTACAATTGCAAAACTGCATCACCTGCGAGGAAAGAGGCCATGAATAGAGTGGATGCAAGTTGGCGAAAAATGCTGGTAATTCAGCCTCCGATCAAAGAAGTTCATATCGACTCTGGCAAGGGCTGGATAGTATCAGAGGATTGGATGCGCATGGGTGATCTGCATAAGAATCCCGTCACATGTCGACACATTGCGGTCGATAAGAATGGGATAGGGAATCTTCGCGTGCAGCATTACTTCTCAAAGTGAGAGTGATGGGATGCCAGCAACTTACGCAATAATATCTTTGGTATGGCTGAAAGCATATCCATTGCCGTAGGGCTTGCTCCTCCGCGGATCATGTCATGGATGCCTTTCCCACCAGTCTGTTGTATTGGCTGCCATTAGCGCTGTGAAGTCTTGTCATGTTGGTGCAACATGTAATCGACTATCTTCGGGATACCAAAACCCTCAGCAAGAAGATACGAGACTATCGTATGTCTCCGGATTACCATCGGCCGATGTGAAGACTTTCTGCACCGGCTGCGGGTCTTGTTGTGAACTTAGTTGAGCGAAGAGGGTGAAATCGCTGCCATTCTCCACGCTTCATGCAATGCGACCAACATCCGAGCCGGCAAAGTCTTTGAGGTTTTGCCGTGAATAATTTCGGACCGAAAGCTGCATTTCATAATATCGGTGGTTCTGGAGGTAGGCGTGCGAGCTGCTGACTCCGTCTCTTGATTACCTACACAGCCGTAAGGGAAGTGAGACATGGATTTCAGCCGTGTCTATTGAATTCTGTCGTGGCACAACCCGAAAGGTCTGTCGACAAGTACGATTCGGTCATAATTCGCAGATTCGGAGGATACTCCATCATCGATCGCATGTAAGTTGCCAATCGCTCCTCTTACAATGCCAAGGCTCCTCTCAAGACGATAGAGTGTTGCGATGTGCTGCTTGTATAAGGAGGGACCGTACTAAGAAGGATACTTCAGACTCGTCAACGACTATCCTTCGGTGTCGCTGCGAATACGTTCATGTCAGACACTTCTGGACCTTGAAGAGGCCGACAGCGAGTCGTTCGCATTCTTTCAAACCTTTTTTCTTCTTGAAGCCGTACTACGAACCTTCTTCAACAGGCGTCTATGGGTGACATTCGATTGCTTCCCCGCTTTCTATTCGCACATGCTTCATTGTGACTTTTGCTTCGAGGGCTTTCTATTTGTCGGTCTCATAGCTGGCGATACATTCTAAAACGTGTTTATCATGCAACACCTGAAAGCCTAAAACCTCATGCCTTGTCCTTGTCCTTGATGCAAATCATGGAAATCCGTGGATATCCTTTAGCCTTTGTCTCAGATGCACGTCAAAGCTCGTCCAAACAAATGCGTTTCGATGGCAATCAGCCCAGTGGTGACAGTTCGCTACCCAAATCAACCGATTAATTCGAGGTTGGTAGGTAGCCCACGGACATCTGCAGCCTTCAAACTTCAAACCGCCTCAGGCCATGGCATCAAACTCCAACTCAACTCTATTTGCGTCATGCTTGTACAACCGTACATTTCGCTTCCCCGGAATCCAATAAAAGCTTTATCCACGCTTTCATCCTGGCTTCAGGTAGTAATACCCCTGTAGTCATGTCGCCAGCGTGATGGTTCGTTCACAGCCAGCGTGGTGGCAGGAGCTTTGACAGTTTCGCTATCCAGATCTGGACCTCCATAATATGTATTCAATTCCCATCCCTTTTCCGTCCTCTACGGATGAGTGTCAATCCTCTGTTCTGGCGTAGCCAATCGTCGACGCCACGATGACGCTTGACGAAGCATCATCGACCCTCTCACCTCTTCCAGACGTTCTATCCCATGGTCTGGTTGCGGTATCCACCTTTGGTCTCCTCTCCTTCTTCTGCTCTAGCTCTCTCTTCTTCTACCTTACCTACCGCCTGATCTCGTGGCATATCCGTGCAGAAATCAAGTCACCGCCAAATCAGTTCCTCCTATTGATCTACAATCTCCTCTTTGCGGATATCCAGCAAGCGATAGCCTTTCTTCTCAATATCAGCTCTCTACGCGACAATGGCATCATAGTCGGCACTCCAACATGCTGGGCTCAAGGCTGGTTTGTATCGACAGGAGATCTAGCAAGCAGTGTCTTTATCTGCGCAATCGCCGTACATACCTTCTTCAGCGTCATCAAGGAATACAGATTGCCTGCCGGTGCTTTCTATTGCTGCATCGCCGGAGCCTGGATCTTCGTCTACGCAATGGGCGCCTTAGGCCCTCTGATGCATGGAAAGGATTTCTACGTTCGTGCAAGCGCATGGGTAAGTCGTCTCTCCTCTCTTCTCATACAATGCTAAGCTCAATCAAAGTGCTGGATCAACGAAGCCTATTCCCTGGAACGTCTCTGGCTCCACTACTTCTGGATCTTCCTCGCCATGTTCCTAACCGTCATATTCTACTTCGGCGTCTTCATCTTCCTGCACACCGCGCCACACTCCTGCGCGGCACACAAACACCGCACCGAGCTCGTACACCACGGCGCCACGCCGCTCATGATCCTCTACCCTCTCATCTACACCGTTTGCACTGCTCCTCTTGCCGCAGGTCGCATCTACGCTATCGCCGGCCATGAAGTCCCGCTGGGTTTCTTCGTGGTGGCTGGTACGATGATTGCTTGCAATGGATGGCTTGACGTCCTGCTTTACGCGAGCACGAGGTCGGATATTGTGTTTAGCGAGGATCCGCCGGGTGAGAATACGGGGTTGGAGACTTTTGCTTTTCTGGGTAAGGGTGGGAGAGGGATGGGGACTGTGACGACTATTGAGGCGGGTTTGCCGCAGAGGGATTGGAGCGGCAGGGGAAGTTTTAGGAGTCGGTTTGGGAGGGGAGGTAGTGCGGGAGGAGGGATTAGTAATGGGAGTCAGGAGGTTCTTTATGGGTTGGGGGAGATTGGTGTCAAGGGTGAGGTTACGGTTACCGTTGATGATTTGCGGGTGCCGAAGGAGACGGTAGCGAGGCATGGGAGGAAGGGGAGTGGGTTGCAGAGTAGAGGGAGTGAGGGGACTTGCGAGGATAGGAGGAGCTTTAGGAGTGGGAAGAGTTATGATACTTGGGGATGAATGGGTCGGCGGAAAAGTGAATGGATTGGTAATGACTTTATGATGCTATGAATACATACAATCTTAGGAGATAGGCTTTAATGTTTGATGTCGCTGTTGCTGCGAGACGAGGTGCAGGAGTGAGTGATGTCTGAGTACTCTAGGAAATTTTACACAATAGTTGTATTGTTGAATAGGAATGCATCGTGCCATATGAAGATACTGGCTCTGGCCTGTCAAAAATGCGTTCCCAGATCCTTTGACGATGAAGATTGGTTGCTGTAGTCGTCAAAACACTTCATCCTAACAATGGCTGCCGTTCTCCACGATCTTCTGCTCCTCTGTGACCCTGGGCCTCTGCTGCTTCAAAATCCTCCCCAACTTGCCTCGAACGCTTCTCTTCTATCTTCGCGTAGATCAAAATAGGATAAAACAAGGTCCTGCAGGGGAGCCCACGTCAGTATATATATTTCCCTCCCTCTTCCATTTGTCTCGTCTTCCATTTCATCTCTTCGTACAACCAAGATGAATGACAAACTCACAACAAAACAACAACGCTGATCCCCGCCCTCGCGATCCTCGGTCCCTTCGGCGGCCTCCGATACGGGCTATTCCAGTGTCCCGGCTCGAAGATAGCATCGAGTAACAGCCATAACCAAGATGTAGTTGCGAGACTGGATTTGGCGATCTCGAAGTAGGAGCTTATGAGAGCTGAGGGGGCGGTATTGAGTTGCACGAAGACGATGAATATTATGGCGGCCGCGAAGAGCGAGTTGAATGTTGCTGTGCTGTTGGAGTGGGAGTTTAGTGGGGTTTTGAAGAGGGGGATGGTTAGGACTGAGAGATTTGGGGAGGTGGGGAAACAGGGAGGAGATTTACATGAAGTCGTAGATGGGCATGTTGATGTAGAAGAGGGCTTCTAGTGCCCATTCTCCTAGGATGACCATTGCTGGAAGGGCTACGAGAGCTTGGAAGAGCCCAACCCCGCGGGCCATTTGTTGGCCTACTGTTCGAGGCATGGCGTCGAGAAAGCAATTTATCAACACGGAGAATATGTGGTCGGATTGGAAATGAGAATTCGACAATATGATGGAGAGAGTGAGGATACGAGAATCAGGAGAGTTTCGGTATTTGACAGGTACCAAATGTGGCAGCCTGGACTTGGGACTTGAAAGCTTTGACTTCTTGGAAAAGTAGAAATGAAAGATTTGGATGCCTAGGACTTGTGATAATATACAAGGGTTACCATCAGATTTGAGCCTTTGAAATCCTTTAGAGGAACATATCCTGCTATCTGTGCCGGCGGAAGGATTTGGCCAAGTAAATAGAGATAGAGAGGATCATTGGGAAGTTTGAAGGAAAATTGGACACTGAAAACGGAATTAAAACGCAACAGGATCACTTCAGGAGCAAAATCATACCCAGGAGACACTTCTATAATAGTATAAGAAATCTGCAAACATCAAAGTACGATCAATGACCGGTCCCCCGCGATATGGAGAACTTCACGAGTCATTCGAAACAATGTCATGTGACCCATTACATCACGGTGGCTGGATGGCTCACCAAGTGCCCGTTAGCGAGACGCTGTTTCTCACCAGAAAAAAAAGTCATTTGAAATTTCCAGAGGCCGGGCTCAATGAAATACCTATTATTTTCAAACTTGTATTAAGCTTACATTAACCTCCTTGTTTTGCTTCCACTTTCTTCAATTTTTGTAAGGCTGTATTGCCACCACCAATCCTCAGCCAATCATAACATTCACGTTGTTAGCGGTTGGGTTAATCTTGCCCCACACCAAAAACCCCTCCATCCCGCCCCGATAAACTAACCTGACAAAATCTCGAAAACACAACCACAACTTCCTCCTCTTACCCAACTTCATCCCTCACAACTCGACATCATGGTTTCAGCATCCAAAGCCGCCCGTGACGCCAAGAGGGCCGCAGAGGGAAAGCCTGCGAAGAAGACAGTCGCCAGCCGCTCCAAGGCGGGGTCAAAGACTGCTTCTGGTGCCTCCTCTGTCGCCGGTGACGAAACCCCACCCCTTCTCGATGAGGAGGGAAACCCCCTCCCAGATGAGGACCAACCTGCAACCTCTGGAAAGAAGATGGACGAGGTCAAGAGACTGGCGGCCCAGATGGACAAGCATGGTCTCTCCGACCGTGTCACAACTGGTGTTCTCAGCTCGCTGAAGCAGAGCAGAGATGTCAAGATTACCTCCGTCTCCCTCGTTTTCCACGGTCGTGTCCTGCTTACCGATACCACCATGGAACTTACATACGGTCGCCGATACGGTCTCCTTGGTGAGAACGGTTGCGGAAAGTCGACTCTCCTTAAGGCTATCGATAAGCGCGAATACCCTGTCCCAGACCACGTCGATATCTACCTGCTCAACGAGGGTGCACCACCAAGTGAACTTGGTGCCCTCGAGTGGGTCGTCAAGGAAGCAGAGAATGAGATGGAGAGACTCGACAAGTTGGCCGAGCAGATCTTGGAAGACGACGGACCAGAATCGCCTCTTCTCATGGATCTTTACGAGGTGTGCAATTACCCCACCAACAATTTTATTTCTTGCTAACAATGTCAGCGTATGGAAACCATGGACCCCTCTACCTTCGCCACCCGTGCCTCGCAGATTCTTACTGGTCTCGGATTCAACAAGGTTACCATCAAGAAGAAGACCAAGGATATGTCTGGTGGATGGCGTATGCGAGTGGCTCTGGCCAAGGCTCTCTTCGTCAAGCCCTCTCTTCTTCTTCTCGATGACCCAACAGCACATTTGGATTTGGAAGCCTGCGTGTGGTTGGAAGAATACCTCAAGAAATGGGACCGAACTCTCGTCCTTGTTTCTCACTCCATGGATTTCCTCAACGGTGTCTGCACGAACATGATCGATATGCGTCAAAAGCAGCTGATCTACTACGGTGGTAACTACGACTCTTACTCGAAGACCCGATCCGAGCAGGAAGTCAACCAAATGAAGGCATACACCAAGCAACAAGACGAAATTGTCCACATTAAGAAGTTCATTGCTTCCGCCGGTACCTACGCCAATTTGGTCAGACAAGCCAAGTCCAGACAGAAGATTTTGGACAAGATGGAGGCAGATGGTCTGATCCAGAAGGTTGACGAGGATCGTGTTTTCACATTCAGATTTGCCGATGTCGAGAAGCTCCCACCGCCAGTTCTTTCTTTCGACGATGTTACCTTCTCATACTCTGGTAACGCCAAGGACGATCTCTATAAGCATCTCGATCTCGGTGTGGATATGGACTCTAGAACAGCCTTGGTCGGACCCAACGGTGTTGGAAAGTCTACCCTTCTTCGTCTGATGACCGGAAAGCTCTCGCCTACCGGTGGTGTTGTTTCCCGCCACACTCACTTGAAGATGGGTGTCTACAGTCAACATTCCTCCGAGCAGTTGGATCTTACCAAGTCTGCCCTCGATTTTGTTCGTGACAAGTACGCCGACAAGTCCCAAGATTACCAATACTGGCGACAACAGCTCGGAAAGTATGGTCTCAGTGGAGAGTCTCAGACTGCCTTGATGGGTACTTTGTCCGAGGGACAGAAGTCCAGAATTGTGTTTGCTCTCTTGGCTATTGATGGACCGAATATGCTGCTGTTGGACGAGCCTACGAACGGTCTCGATATCCCTACCATTGACAGTTTGGCGGATGCTATCAATGCTTTCACTGGCGGTGTTGTCGTTGTTTCTCACGATTTCAGGTAAGCTTCTCCCCGTCCCTGGTTCGCATGCACGTACTAATGATTACAGATTGCTCGACAAGATTGCAAAGGACATTATGGTGTGCGAGAACCAGACAATCCGCAAATGGCCAGGATCGATCGGAGAGTACAAGAACCACTTGCGAAAGAAGATGATGGCAGCTGGTGCTGTCTAGGTTGGCTTTTTTCATTTCGGGAAAAACCAGACAAAAGTTGAAGCTGCATTTCGGCGACAGTCATATAGCTTAGCTCTTGTAGTAGGTAGGTTGGGGTTGCATTTGGATGCTGGGTCTCTCATTAGCATGGGAAAGAAGCATAACTACCGACCACCTTACGGTATATGAGAGCTGGATACGCCGATGGCGGGGATAGAATGTTGTGCTTTAGAGGCGTATTGTTGAATTGATTATCATTGAATTGAGAAAGGGGTCAGTCTATCTTGAACGAAATGTGGTGTGGGTATCAACTTGACACCCAGATTGGCCACGTCTCAGACCAACATCGTGATTCACACGTGCTTGAAAATAGCTCACTTTATTGCAGGTGGACAGAACGAATATTTGCTTCACATTCCATGACCCGAGTTTAGGATATCCTTGTGCTGCGTGCAGTTCCGGGCAGTCCCGCGTGTTCTATAACAAATGCTTTCAACAGTTACCCTGTTGCTTCTTCATGAAAACTCT
Organism: Cadophora malorum; assembly: GCA_017365405.1. Taxonomy (NCBI): domain Eukaryota; kingdom Fungi; phylum Ascomycota; class Leotiomycetes; order Helotiales; family Ploettnerulaceae; genus Cadophora; species Cadophora malorum. Next base: position 256,925 of record JAFJYH010000015.1, on the reverse strand, counting down.
TCCAACTTCTCATAAATCCGAATATTGGCTCTTTCAAACCCCAGACCGCGCCCATACTATGCCCATACTATGTACGGTCTAGCCTCTTGGATCAGATCCTAGTGGCCCTCCCTCGCTTCACGGGCGGCCCACACCCGCCTCATGGGGCTGCGCTGCACTGGGCGCACTGCACTGGACTGGGCTGGGCTGGAGCTGGAATGGATGATTGCGAGAAACAAGAACGAGACAGCCAACAATTCCAAACGTACCTAAAGTCCGACTCCCCGAGGGGTCAATAGGACAGAACATGAAAGGTAGATGCGCAGGTAGCTCGTACAGTAGAGACAGGTAAAATAAAGATACTTTCCGTCGAGTGACCTGCTTACTCCAATAAATGCACGTATGCAGGGGTAGGGCCTTAGCCAATAACCGTAAGCAACTTATCGTCATACCAATTTTGAGATGCGTAGAGAGAAGAGAACAAGAGGAGAGGAGAGGAGAGAGGAAAACGATGAGATGGGGCGGAAGGCAATCGCGCGCTGTGTTCGGCAAAGGAACTGGACAGGACATGAAAGCCAGAACTAACAATTATCAATCAACATTGCCCTCTTAGATATTGGTTCCTTTCATTCATTAATACCGATTGATTTAATCCAGATTCCTCATCCCCGCCGCCGCGTCAAAGTCGCGAAATATTGCAGCGACATCTCCAACTTCCATCCAGAAGCAAAGCCCAACAGCGAGGCTTGTGCCGTGATATTTAGTTCGCCTCTGACAACCAAGTATCATCCGCGCACCCTTCACACGCCCACTCACACTCACACTCATCACACTTACTCTTTGTTCCATCCCTCCATCCATTTGTAGACGGGCTGATTCAATCACCGGGCTTCATTCGCATTGCACCCCTCCGTTTCCCCTTCCCTCTCAACATCTGGCTTTCCCATCCTTTCCAATCCCAGAACAGATTTCATTCCACCTGGCAACAATCAATCAAACATCCTTTCATCGACACCCACCAACACCTCCTACCAACCTTCATCGCAACTCGTAATGCTTCACTTGTAATTCTATACATCGCATATGCCCGTCTCCGTGTAGCCGACATCTGCGAGCATCAGAATATCTATGGAGCGCCAGTACTGTTGAATTCGCGAAGGCTGTGATGTATCGACACGAGGAAGTCGCGAGACGTGAGGGCGAGGGGAATCCCTATTCACCCCCGAAACATCAATTCAATAACCCGTACACGCCGGCGCCGTTAACAGCATCTCACATTCCGGGCCCGCCAGCTTCACCCAGAGCTTTGACAACTCCTTCGACCTATCAAAGCGACAGGGAGAGGGATTATCAGCCTGCGCCCGCACCCCGAGACAAACCTACAAGTAATTATTACGATCCAACATCAGATTCGAGCGAGAGGAGACCATCGGAAACTCCTGCGTGGAAGGAAAGCCAGGCACAAACTCCACAGGTACGCAGTCGCAAGTGAATAGGAGCCGCCGCTACGGCTAGAAATCATCGAATCAATTGCTAACGTCATTTTCACCCAGACTCGGGAACCTTACTCCTATCCTCCATCTTCTGTCGAACCATCAAAACACTACAACGGAGCATACACTTCTCCTGCCGCGCCATCATATCCCCCTCGATCACCTGTCTCACATGCACATCCGCGTCGATCGTCAATAACACAATCACCAAGGATGGCCACGATGGCTTCACCAACTCTGCGGCATAATGGGGTCGTGATGGGAACTCCGGTGAATGATCCAGCACCAGTTGCAACGGTACGTCAAGACAATTCTACAAATTCTACAAGGCATACTAAATTATTTTATCAGACTCCAAGTCGCCCAGCAGATCCCATGGCCTTCTCGAGTATCCTCTCCAACGCCGATCCTTCACCCAAACCAACACCACCTGCTACCGTAATGAAGCATCCTCGTAAGGCATCACGACACAGCGAAACTCACGCAACCTTCCCCCCGCCCATCTCCAGAGACAGTTCGCGCCAGTCGTCTGCTGCCCCTGCTCCAACACCAGTCTCACGAGTTCCAGCCAAGCGAAAAGCAAACGGAGAACCAAAGAAGACATCTCCCAAGGAGAAGCAGTTGACAAAGGAGCAAGAAAAGGACATCCAAGCTACGATGGCGAAGATCGAGGCAGAGGCCGGCGATATGGAGATGGATGATGTCGATAACGAGAAGTCTACTTACAAGGCACGGCAGCTGAAGCGCAAACTCGATACTGAAGCTGCTGAAACATCTAAGACAAAGCAGCGGAGGATTGTCTTCGGAGACAAGATGGTGGCCAAGCTTGGACGACACGCAGATTATGGAGAGATGCGATACAGAGACATCCATCTTGACGCTGCGGTCACGTCTGTACAAGAAAAGGAGGTCCAGGCCGAGAAGGAGCGGAAGAAGGATATGCAACGGAAACGTCGACGCGAGAAGACTGTGGCTACGAACATCGAGCAAAAGGAGATTGCTATCGCTAAAGCCCAGGCCGCAGAGGACGAACACGAGCGACGAAAGTTCATCAAAGAGGCACAACGAGCAGAGAAGAAGGCCCTGCAGACGAAGGCGATACTGGAGCGTGGCGACAAGGCCTCAGATCTCAGAGCAGTTTCACCACTCGAGCCAAATCTAGTGGGCGGTATCATGTCGACATTTCCAACCGCGGACGAGCCTGCAAAGACCAAAAGCAAGCGTGGAGGTGCAAGACCCAAGAAGTCCAAAGAGCAGAAGCAAGCAGAGAAGGACTCGGCCGAGGCTGCGCAAGCTGCCATCGATGCTGGGGAAGAGCTTGCGCCACTACCGATTATCAGAGAAGAACCAAAGATCAAACTCAAGTTCAACACCAAAGAGCTCAAGGAAGTTCGGGAGGAATCGCCAGCATCATTCGAGCCATACGTCTCCAAGGGTTACAACCAGATTTATGATCAGATCTGGCGAGATCTGGCGCGCAAGGATGTGAATAAGACATTCAAGGTGGCAGTCGAGTCCTATGCTGTCAGAGCATCCAACTTGAAGAAGACGGCTATCTTAGCATCGAAGGAAGCAAAGAGATGGCAACTCCGTACGAACAAGGGTACCAAAGACCTTCAAGCCCGAGCAAAGCGTGTTATGCGTGAGATGATGTCTTTCTGGAAGCGCAATGAGCGAGAAGAGCGTGATCTCCGAAAGGCAGCAGAGAAGGCTGAGATTGAGAGTGCGAAGAAAGCAGAAGCTGATCGTGAAGCCAACAGACAGAAGCGGAAACTTAACTTCCTCATTTCGCAGACCGAGCTCTACTCACATTTCATCGGCAAGAAGATCAAGACCGACGAGGTTGAGCGATCAACCGATCATCCTGACGTTGCGCCGACCGACAAGGATCCGAATGCTCCTGTCGTCGACGTGCCTGACCATGATGGTGTTACGGCTGCTCCCAAGGTCACGAATTTCGAGGATTTGGACTTCGATGCAGAGGATGATTCCGTTCTCAAGGCTGCTGCCATGGCCAACGCACAGAACGCTATTCAAGAAGCTCAGAATAAGGCCCGAGCCTTCAATAAGCAAGAGGACGGTCCAGCAATGGATGAGGAGGGAGAGATGAACTTCCAGAACCCTGCTGGAATGGGCGATGTCGACATCGAGCAACCGAAGATGCTCAACGCTCAACTCAAGGAGTACCAACTCAAGGGACTCAACTGGCTAGTCAACCTGTACGAGCAGGGCATCAACGGTATCTTGGCCGACGAGATGGGTCTCGGAAAGACTGTTCAGTCTATTTCGGTCATGGCATATCTGGCTGAGAAGCATGGTATCTGGGGTCCATTCCTGGTTGTCGCACCTGCTTCTACGCTTCACAACTGGCAGCAAGAGATCACGAAGTTCGTTCCTACGCTCAAGGTCCTGCCATATTGGGGTACGGCGGCGGATCGAAAAGTTCTTCGGAAGTTCTGGGATCGCAAGCACGTCACATACACACAGGATGCTCCTTTCCACGTTCTCATCACCTCTTACCAGTTGGTGGTGTCCGATGTTGCTTACTTCCAGAAGATGAAGTGGCAGTACATGATCTTGGATGAGGCCCAGGCTATTAAGAGTTCTTCCAGTTCGAGATGGAAGAGTCTGTTGGGTTTCCACTGCAGAAATCGACTTCTCCTTACCGGTACCCCTATTCAGAACAACATGCAAGAATTGTGGGCTTTGCTACATTTCATCATGCCTAGTTTGTTCGATTCTCACGACGAGTTCAGCGAATGGTTCTCCAAGGATATTGAAAGTCACGCTCAGAGTAACACGAAGCTCAACGAGGATCAGCTTAAGCGTCTACACATGATCTTGAAGCCCTTCATGCTTCGTCGTGTCAAGAAGCATGTACAAAAGGAGTTGGGTGACAAGATTGAGCTTGACATCTTCTGCGACCTTACATATCGTCAACGGGCATACTATGGCAACCTCCGCAATCAAATCAGTATCATGGATCTGATTGAAAAGGCTACCATGGGCGATGATCAGGATACTGGTACTCTGATGAATCTGGTCATGCAGTTCCGAAAGGTCTGTAATCACCCTGACTTGTTCCAGCGTGCAGAGACCACCTCGCCATTCTCCTTTGGACATTTTGCCGAGACTGCTTCATTCATGCGTGAGGGTCCTCTGATCAACGTTGCCTACTCGAGCCGGAATTTGATTGAGTACGAGCTTCCTCGATTGGTCTGGCGTCAAGGTGGCAGACTAGATATGCCGGGAGGAGACAATGAAAAGGCCGGCTTCAGAGGCAGATACCTGGACCAATTGATGAATGTCTTCACACCGGAGAATATTCGAGCCAACGCCAAGGAGAACGAAGCATTCTCGTTTTTGAGATTTGCTGACTCGTCGGTTGAAGAAGCCTCTACAGCTTCCCAAAAGGACATCTTCTCTCGAGCTGTTGATCTTGCAAAGAAGCCACGTCGACTAGCACCGATGACTATTGTCTACGATGAGGAAGAAGAGAAGAATTTCACTCCTGCTCAGGCAATGCTTCAGATTGTTGAGAGAAACGATCGAAAGCCATTGGCGGAAGTTACGCACGAAGGATATCTCAACAAGCTCTTCAATATCGCGAAGGATGTCTTCGCTGATTCTGGCTTGAGTCGTGTTGAACAATGTGGTCGGCCAGCAGTCACTGCGCCACCGATTGAAGTGTTCTGTGCCAGTCGCGGAGCTGTCATTGAGAAGGAGAATGTCCTTTTCAATGTCCCTGTACGACGCGCTTTGTACGGTCCATCGCCTGTCGAAGAGAAGGCCTTGATCACTTCCAAGATTCCTGTTCCTTTCTGGCCAACCACCAAAATGCTGCCTGCTCCAACATCAGAGAAGCAGCGCTTTACCAACATTCGTGTTCCTTCGATGCGTCGCTTCGTCACTGATTCTGGAAAACTTGCCAAGCTTGATGAGTTACTGTTTAAGCTCAAGGAGGGTGGACATCGTGTACTACTTTACTTCCAAATGACTCGCATGATCGATCTCATGGAAGAGTATCTCACGTACCGCAACTATAAATACTGCCGTCTCGATGGTTCCACTAAACTCGAAGACAGAAGAGATACTGTACACGATTTCCAGACAAGACCAGAGATCTTCATCTTCCTCCTCAGTACCCGCGCCGGTGGTCTAGGTATCAACTTGACCAGCGCCGACACCGTCATCTTCTACGACTCCGACTGGAACCCCACCATCGACTCCCAAGCCATGGACCGCGCCCATCGTCTCGGCCAAACCCGCCAAGTCACCGTGTACCGCATGATCACGCGCGGCACGATCGAAGAGCGTATCCGCAAGCGCGCCCTTCAAAAGGAAGAAGTCCAGAAGGTCGTCATGACCGGTGGCTCGGGCGGCGGTGTCGACTTCAACACTAGGTCTAAGGAGAACCGCACTAAGGATATTGCGATGTGGCTTGTTGATGATGATGAAGCTGCGGAGATTGAACGCAAGGAGGCCGAGCTGGCGGCTCAAGAGGCAAATGCCCCGCCGCAGGAGAAGGCGAAGAAGAGGGGTAAGAAGAGGAAGGCGGAGGCGGGCGGTGGCAGTTTGGAGGATTTGTATCATGAGGGTAAGCTTCCTTTTCCATAATCCCTTACTTTCCTTCTTCAAGATAGAAGGGGTGTATGCCTATGTATTAATAACTTTCTAACGATGAAAACAGGCGAAGGTCACTTCGACGATGGATCGAATCGTCCTTCTGGCGCTGCTACGCCCGTCCCGGGTGATGGTACGCCGGTAGGTGGTCCCAAAGGCAAGAAGCCGAGGAAGCAGAGCGCGAAGAAGGCGAAGACGGCCAAGCAGAGACTTGCTATGGCCGATGGGGATGTGGATATGGGTGGTTAAGTGGTTGAGTGCTGAATGGAGGACATCAACGCCAGCATGGCTTGGAGAAGAGAATAAATGTCACGATGGGATTGGTTGGGTGCGATGTGTATTTTATTAGAGAGAGAAGGAGCGTTTTGCTTGTTCGGGGAGGGGAGAGAAAAGCGAACCCAAAAAAGAAGTGCCCGACTAAGGGCGTTAGACTTTGCGATTCTTTTGGTTCAGAAGAGAAAATAGGGTTGATGGTGGGTTGAGGGGGTTTGGCGTTGGGCTTTGATATTGAGCATGGTGGGAGGAAGAGAAGATGAGATAGGGAAGAAGAGCTGAATTGTATTGTATTATATGTATGGTGCATTGAAGACTTGCTGTTCTCTCTCCTCTTCGTGTGAATACAGTGGACTTTGTGAACTAGTGAACTTGTGATTTCGATTATGATGTGATTCTCTCTTCTTCATTTTACACAGTGTACACAGAGAGGGAGGGGGTGAATGAGAAAGACAAAGAGTGTGTGTTTGCGTTTGGGTTCAGCGACCTCTGGGAGTTTAGGCCGAGGGGGGAAGGGAAAGAAATGGCGGGGGCTATATAATACGCGCTTGGTGCGTGAGGGTTGAGGAATGATTGCAGGAAATGACGCAGATGCGATAATAGCGTTGCGATGGGCGGAGATATATATATTTATATACATCAAGCGCATGGCAGGACAGGTAACGAGAGGAGATATACAATGTTCGGACTTGGGATTGGGGAGAGCAACAGGAGTTACATGACGTGGACGCGTCTCATGAGGGGGGGTTGAAAAGGTGGGTAAAGAATGGTTTTTTGCCATGGGGGGAGCAAGAGAAAAGTGGAGAGATTGCTGTTGTTGGCATTCTTTCTGATGCTGTTGTGGGATTTTATGCTGTCATAGTCCTTTGAGTGAGTCTTTTGTGCCTTCTTCAAAATTTATATATCATGTATTATGTTCACTCCGTACTCTCCTATCTATCTCATCAATAGAATACTACGTGAGTGAGCATGGAAGATTTCGGCAGTAGTATGGATGGTCATTGAGAATGAGGTACTTACTGGTTGTGCAATGCTGGGGCTGCGCACAAGCTCAATCGTCAGGGTTAACGTCAGCAGGGGATTCATGAGGGGGGAGGTGGAGAGGGACATTGGGAGATTGGGAAAGGGGTCTTATACGCGACCCCGGCGGGCCTGTGGCTGTAGAAGAGGTGTAAAGGGGACTGGGTTTGTAGGTACATGGTGGGCAGAGAAAATGTAGAGTGAAGTGAATTCCCTGTAAGGAATCCCAGCATCTGGATTTGACGTCGAAGTCAAAGTGAGTAAGTATATAATCTGATCACATCCGTGGGGCTTTCTCGAATGAGATGCGGAAATTTACCAAAATACCGAGCATGACTGGGAGGGATGGACGGAGTTCATCCTTTTGTGAGTAGGTATACATAAGGATTCTTGCTGTCTTCTTAAGTATGAAAGAATGCGGGACAGTAAAATAGTGTATTACTTTGGAAAAGTGTGCTTCTGTGTGAAAGGTCATATTGTCGGCCCCTGGGCCGTCGTCACTTGGTGATGATCTCCTATCACTGCCATTGTTCAGTTGGTCAAAATGACATTTCGCCCTTGCATTCTTCGTGTCTATGAAAGCTAGAAGGGCTAATCGAGAAGAACTGGCAGTTCCACCCATGGCTGTTAACAGGCCGTCCACAACGTGAAGAGGAGTTACAGCCAATGGTTGCTTCCTTTCCAGCACTTCCATTCAGCATTCGTCTGAGCCGGCTTAGTATGATGGAGAAAACCCAAAGCTCACAACAAGAATTCATATGCCCTGGTCTTGTACAGAGGTGAGAGATGAGGCGGTTGCCAAGCAGCGTTTTTGACCTCCAACAGCGGAAGCTAAGCGGGAGAAGGTGAACGCAACTCCACACTCATCCCACGGAGTGGGTGAATAGACTCAGCCCTGCTTTCTAATCACTATGCTTCAGCCTCTGGATAAATATCAATATATGAAATAATGGTTCACCCGTTCATTGAGTGCTGTGTGCTCCTCCAGCTACTTAGTCAGCTTACGTGCCTACCTCGCTTAATTAATAAGGGGCTGTTTGTGTACGTGGGGGCTGGCACGATATTCAATGCCGTCAAGTGTGTCTGTCAAACCCCCAATATACTTTACTGAAGCCCTTATTCAGCTTTTGTATAAGTAAGACGGCAGATGGGTTTGGTGTTGTGAACTTGGTGGTGGCTTGGACTTGTTTATGGTTGTCATGGCATGGTGCGTTAAGGCTGTGAAGCGCTTTCAGCTCATTATCACACAACAGTCTCTACATCCCGATGAGCCGATTATCAACCACCCTTCGAGGCGGTATGGATCAGAAGTGAGTGTAGTCTTGGGGTCTGGCAGTGGAGGTATTGAGGAGATAGCTCTTCTCAAGCTCTCAGCCCAAGTCCTGGAGTTTGAACCTTACCCTACGGCGGTATATAAAGAGCTCAGAATTCGTTGCTGGATAATTTCTGTGACGAGTTCTTCAACTCAATTAGTAGCCTTCTTCGCTCATCAAGATGCTTCTCAAATTTATCTTCGCTTCGGGCTTGGCATTATGGTCAACAGTCCAAAGTGTTCAAACCTTCGCGAACAAAGGCACATATCCTGGAAATTGGGATGGCGAATATATTGACCTGGGAACTCAAGGTATGAGAATATTTACAGCTCAAGCAGATTCCATCAAGATGTAGACTAACCCACCTCAAGGCTCAATCGACGAAGTCTACAACGTCTTCAACGAAACTCCCTCCGCCATCAAAATGACTCAAACCTACAACGCCTCCTACACCGGCCGCTACCACGCCGAAGTGCACAAGTACAACGCCTATAAGAAAGGTGACATGGGCTTCTACGGATTCATGTTCCGCCTCTCAGAACAATGGCAATTCTCACCCGCCCAAGGCTACAACCTCGCACAATTCATCGCCGATTTCACCGACTTGCCTTGCGATGAAGACTACATGCCGTCCAGCATGATTTGGATCTACGGCAACAAACTGCAATCACGCGTCAAAGTCGGTAATGTGTGTCCAACCACCGCACAAGTACCTATCCCCATGACGTTCGACCCGCCTGCGGTTGTGGAGGCCGGGAAATGGCACAAGGTTGTTATCCAGGCGAGCTGGAAGAGTGATGAGAGTGGGTATTATAAGATTTGGTTTGATGGGGTGAAGGTGGTTAATTATACGGGGAGAACAACAGTTACGGATGGGAGGGCGTTCCAGTTTAGAGTGGGGTTGTATGCGAATTCCTGGACTTCGAAGGATGGGATGCTGGGGACGCAGGCGTTTAGACAGGTTTGGTTTGATGAGATTGCGTTGGGGACGGAGTTTAAGGATGTTGATCCTGGGCAGTGGTGAGTGAGAAGCGCGAGCTTATTTGTTGTGGTGACACGGAAGATATGTGTGTGGTGTCGGGTAGTACTAGGGGTAAAGCAAGCTGATAGTGAAATGTCTGATGAGAGTAATATCTCGATTTCTTGCTCTCATCGTTGTTTATAGTATTTTGACCATGGTGACATGACTCAGAACGTGTTGACAGGACGCTGTAACTTCACACTGTATTAATTTTTACTAATAAAATGATAGCATTTTTTATCCGATATATATGCTCATTAAGGGTATTCATACGACAGTACAGGCTCGCTTCCCAATCAGCATCAACTTGGCAGTGGTTGCTTTCACGTAATTTACTCGCATGACTTTTTATAAGTCTCCAACGCGACGTCAATCACAATCTTTCCCTTTGCTCTTCCCGTCTTTAGCTTCTCCAGGGCCTTCGCACCATCTTCAAATGCAAACTTCTGATCGATTACCGGCTTGACTTTGCCCTCCTTGATCCACGTTGCCACCTGTGCCAAGTTTTCTGGCTTGGGTGCTGGCCAGAATCCGTCAATCTTCCCTTTTAGTCCTCCAAGGAACTTGGGCAGCAGAGCTCTCTTGGCCATATCGATGACACTGGTTACTGATAGCTCTCCTGCAACTAACACGTATGATGCTCCGGGTTTGGCGTACTCGTTCCATCGCCACCAAAGCTCCTTATCCTCAATATGTCCAACATTGTCCACCGCATGATCGAACTTCTGCCCACTAGCCAGCAAAGCAGCCAGCACATTGTCGTGCTTGTAATCGATAACCACATCCGCACCAAGCCTCTTACACAGCTCCACATTCGTCGTCGAACAAGTTGTCGTCACATGACACCCAACCGCTTTCGCAAACTGAATCCCCAGAGTCCCAGTCCCTCCCGACCCTCCATTAATAAAAACATGATCGCCTTCCTTAACACGCGGTACAATCGACTGAAATGCCGTCAAGCCCGCCACACCCAGCACCGCGACATCCAGCGTACTTACACCCTCCGGCACAGCAACCGCATGCTTCTCCTCCACAATCGCAAACTCAGCGAGAGCTCCTCCAGCAAGTGGTGAGGTTCCAGCTACGCCGAAGACGAGTTGCCCAGGTTTGAAGTCTGAGCCGTCGGCGGGCGTAACGATGGTGCCTGCGAAGTCGAGGCCGGGGGTGGCGGGGTAGGAGACGAGGAGACGGCCGACGAGGGGCATTTCGGCGGGTTTGTAGTCTACGGGGTTGAGAGCTGTGGCGAGGATTTGGACGAGGTGTTGGGTAGGTTTTGGCTTGGGGGTAGTCGCGGCGGAGTTGATTTTCATGTTTTTGTCGAGGCCGCCTTTCTTGCTGCTGTATTGCCCTGGATGTGGTGTCAGTATTTACCCTCAAATTTCTGGAGGGATGTGACAGAGTCAGTGTCATTCAGAACACAACCTCATGTGATATGAGGTGGAATGGGTCTATATCTTACAAGCTCGCATTGTAGCTGGAGGAAAATCCTTGGCGTCGGCCATATTGTTTGTGTGAGTCTCTGTTGATGAGAGTGTGATACCACTGATATCAGAACCACGGAACCACAATGAATGATCTGAATTATCGTTGCGGTAATCCAAGGTGATAAATGAGCCTTTAACGTCTTGATATGAGGTTGAGAAGTATGGTGTTTCATCGTTCGGTGACGCGAGAAGTTGCGACCCTCGCTTCTGGTTTGAGTTTAGCGTATGCGCTCGGGACAATTTCAGATTCCGGGGAAGATACCCTGCAACCTTCCTGGAGAAGCCTATCAATTCAGTGGTACACAGCCTGGGAATATCCGCCCAGCGCTGTACTTTTAGCGCACACATGCTATAATTTCTTGAGCTTGTTCCTCGCCACGGTAGGCGAATCGGAAAGGGGTTCAAGCGACTCCGAAAGCGATATTGACATTCGATCCGGATGGTGGGAAGTACATCTGCATTTTTCTCTTTCGGCACTCGAGGTTGCACCGAAATCTTTCGAAACAGGATACTCCCAGCGCTGATATTGTCGTCATTTTATTTGGTCTGGTCCCATAGGGAAGGGGCAATGAGCTACGCTAAGATCAAGTCTTCCAGGTTCGTATCTCCTTCATCCCACATTTCGCCATCCATCATTCCATACACATAAGCAGTTCCTACAACCATGAATTTCCGCTCTCTAGTCCCCGATACTGGCCGTAGGACGGCTGGCATTCTCATTCCGCTGATCAGCACTAGAACGTCATCCCTCTTCAGGTGGTTGGGAGCAACACCAAGCCATCCCGTCGTGGTTTCGAAGATAGCATGACCCCTAGCAACCGCCCATAGCAAATGCAAGTCTTTCGAAATCGTAGGATGGACTTTCATGGCACACATTACCTTCCACTCTGGACTGTCGACATACGCCCTGTAGCCTGGCATGTTGAAGTAACGGCTTCTCATTTCTGGATCGATCTCAGCTTGTTCAAGATTGTGTTCGACATCCGAAGGAGACACGGCTTGATACCAATCGCAATTTCAAAATAGTAGGTCCAGAAATGCTGCGAAGTCCTTGGGGCCACAGTTCATGAGATTCAAGTGGCATTGTGTGGCAACATACTGGGCCACCGTATAGAAATTACTGTATTAATCTATTACCCGTGATCCGCTCGTCATAGCTATTGTCACCAATGCTTGTAATGTCTTGATTATTGGAAAGAACATATCTGGATCGTCTAGGCCAAAATATGGACATCACAGACAGCTCGAGCTGCGAACAGCGGTGCCTATACTTTGTTTCGGACATTGTGTGATATGCTGTCGATGATGATTCCTGAGACTCGGAGCTCTGCACTATGATTCTGGATGCTCAAAATCGGTAGGTTGTCTTTGGTGGCGTGATGAGTACTGTTAAGATATATGAATGAGTTGATCTTCCGGAAGTCAGGAACCCAGGTTGGAGCCATTGGTATGTGGCTGCCCATGCCAGACGCCAGCGACAACGTAAGATTCGGCTCCTTTCCCAGGATTGATTCAAAAGACTGCACTCGATAACACTATTCTCATCTTGAGCATGAACGCATGCTGATAGTTGTTCACATTGTAGGCATCAACAACTTTACGAAAGTTTTTGGATTCTTCAGTCGATGGATCAGAATCTAGATTTGCTGAGGGGTAGAAGCTGACGACTCCAATCCATTGAAGGAACCCCAAGCCAAGCTGAATGTATATACATATCGCGAGGCTCGCAATGTCGATATATCGAAACGACAGGAGCGAGTACGCAATGGACAAACTGACAATGGAAAAACAAATGGTCGAGAAAGGTTTTGGAAATAGTCCTGTTGCGTAGAGATATACGAGATATCTCCGAAAATATCGTCTGTTTTGTGTTCGAGAAAGAGGTATTTTGAGATATATGCACCGAAAAGATGTTGGTAGCCGAGCACGAAATCGTAGAAACGTTCTGTCATTTTCATACCAAAGTCAAAAGACAGCAATGATAGGCGGCGCTTGGATCACTATGTATGGCCATTACAGACTGTTCACTCATCAGTGGCGAATGCCGAATTGTAAAGAACATGAAGAGTTGCGAAACTGATCAGATGTTGGGACTTCAGCTGAGACTCCTTCGGTGAGACCAGACAGTCTGAACATCTCGCTTGGCTTTTCCAGTACCGAGACTTGCCAGAGCTGTGGTATTTATCAGAACGCCTGCGCCAAATGGCTCCAACCTTATCCGACAACTTCTCCCGAAGATTTCCAACACAATTGAACCTCGTCGCGTTGGAGGCCAAATTCTCAAGGCCCTTAATGAAGTTTTGTGATCTTACGAGTAAGTCCTTGGCTTGGAGCTATTCGCCCGGAGCCTAGCAATCTTGGACTGAAATACCATATTTCCCTCCTCCCACAGGAGGAGATGCTCAGGTGACGGATCTTGCCATAAGAAATATGGGAAATCAGATGGGAAACAGACAATGTGGAAGGCAAACTAGAGGAGTGACTAATTTGATGGAAAAATTAGTCCCTCCTCTAGTAGATAGAAATGATGGAGAGCAAACTCTCACTTCGGAACGGGTTTTTGTGAGGCTCAGATCCGCCGGGTTGCTGTTTCTTTCGGATGAGGGAGGAAAAATCAGATCTCAAGGTTGAACAATGTCGAGCACGAGCAGGCGACACAGAACTTGGAGATACAACGTCCTGTGTAGCGGATGAAGTGGCCAATTGGACGCCATACAGCAAGGACATTTCTTGATTGTGGATAAGCAGGTCGGTTTCGTACACCGGGATGCTCGCCGTCGTATAACCTCGTATGTTGTGAGCCCGCGATTTAGCGGACGATGTAGTCCGTCGGCCGATGTGATACAACTTTGCTGCTGAATTCCCTTTCATTTTGTTCTGCTCTAAGTTATATGTTTTTCTTGAGCCCAGTATAATTCATTTTGTTTACTGATTGGCGTCGATTGCATATTTGCTGTCTGAAAACAACACCCCAAAATGGTGGTCTTATTGCTCATCAGCTGCGTTCTAATTGCCTTCATATCACATCCAGCGTTCAATCTTGGCAGAGGATACTATTGTGCACGAAAAATCGGCTTCCCAGTTGTCATCAGCCCCATCGCCCAATCAAGTCGGATAATGAATCTGTTTGGAGATCGCATCACGCCCCTGCTCAAATATCTCCCCTTTCACCTGGGACGCTTCATCGGATTCGGGCATTTCTTTCACGATAGATATAGTATACATGAATGGCTAGGGCCCGTATACACTATCGTAAACCTTGGAGGATTGACGTTAGTTTAAGCATTCCTACAATTGGAGTTTAAGATCCGCTTTATTTTGGAGATTCGCTTGCACCAGAGTACCTATTGACTTTCATCCTCATAGAATCGTCGTTGCCGATCCAGATGTTGCTGATGATATTCTCGCACGACGCAAAGACTTCGTCAAGCGGAAGTCGATGTTTAAGCCTCTGGAGGTATTCGGTCCCAATGTGGACACCTTAAATGGAGAAGCCTGGCAAAGACATCGTCGACTCACAACGCCGCCCTTCAATGAACGAAACAGCAGTCTTGTCTGGCGAGAATCCATTGTCCAAGCAAATGGCATGATTAGGTCTTGGATTTCAAAAGGTCCCCAAGGAGTCGTGAAAACTACTGGAGATACAATGACACTGGCGCTTCATGTTCTTGCAGCTGCCGGCTTTGGAAAGTCGTACCCTTTTGAAGGAGGTGTGGCGAAACTCAGTGGTAATCACAAGCTGTCTTACAAAGATGCATTGCGGATCATCATCAGCAATATCTTTGTCTCGTATCTGGTCAAATCGAAGAAAGCGCCGTCGTATCTGCCAAAGAGCACAGTTGAGGAAGTCGATACTGCACTTACTGAATTCAGACAATACATGGAAGAGATGGTAGACGAAGAGAAAGCGAAAATTGGCATCTCTACATCGAATGATAATCTGATGAGTGTGCTCATCCATGCATCCGACTCCGAGAACCGAGGAGATCAGCGGGGTGGCCTGACGAAGGATGAGATGCTGGGCAATCTGTTCATATACAATGTCGCAGGCCATGATACCACAGCAAATACGATCGGATATGCGGTATATCTGATGGCATCTGATCCACGATGGCAAGCTTGGATACACGAGGAACTCAACTTTGTCTTTCGTGGGCAGGGGAGCGTCGGGGAGGATGATTACGAGAATGCTTTCCCGAAGCTCAAAAGATGTCTTGCGGTGATGGTCTGTTAGGCCCTATGACGAAACTTCCACCACGCTGACTTTCGCAGTACGAAACTCTCCGTCTCTACGGCCCCGTCGTCATCATCCCCAAAACCACGGGATCGACTCCTAGAACAGTCGAGGTCGACGGAAAGACACATGCCATTCCTGCTAAGGCTACCATTCTCGTCAATGTCACGGCTCTCAACACATGCCCAGAGTACTGGGGACCAGACGCTCTGGCATGGCGACCTGACCGCTGGATCGTAACAAAGGAAAAGTCTGCGGGTATTGCAGAGGAAGAAATTATGCAGCCGCCGAAGGGCAGATTCGTTCCATGGGCGTCTGGGCCACGAGTTTGTCCTGGGAAGAAGTTCGCGCAGGTTGAGTTTGTGGCTGTCATGGCGAGGCTGTTTAGAAATCATCGTGTTAAGGTGGTACTGATGGAGGGGGAATGTGAGCATGAGGTGAAGAAGAGAGTGATTGATACGGTTGAGGACTCGAAGTTGGGAATGACATTGAGGATGAACCATCCTGAGAGAGTGACGCTGGCTTGGGAGGCGGAATGAAGAATGTGCAATAGCTGTTGTTACTGGGAATCTGCCAATCGGAACATCCGGTACCTTGACGTTCTTCCGCTCTTCAAACAGGCGGTGAATACGATGATGTCTTGTACCAAACATGTTCTCAAATTTGTTAGTAGGTACCCATTCCCTTGCTGCCATTCTAGTGCCCATAGTATTTTCGAGGCTCTGTTTCTTTGGGGTTGGAGGAGGCCCGTTTGAGACGTAGAGACGAGCATTGAGCTAGGATGTAAGACGAGCCGACACCTTTCTATTGTAAAAACATCTCGCCAGCTACTGATAAAACAGATAACACATGGCAGGCTGTACTCGATACTGTCTGAATCGATCTCACACCCCTACCTCCTCACTATACCCCAAGTCCCCGAGTCTTCCAATCCCTTCCAACCAGGCACATGACGTGGTGCCACTGCAGGCTTCTCGCTGCCCTAAGCACAACCCAATCTAATCCCAAGCTCAACTTACTCAAATAATAAGAACCGTAGACACTTTGTCAAACATACGCGGAGATTACCTTTGCACACGCATGCCTCAATCGAGACGTTCTGTGCTCCCCCAACCCCGACATGAGGTTTGAAGACCTGTCAGATTCCCCTGGTGCCCCTGAGGATCTTTTTTTCGGGAGGGACCCGAGAACCTGGTAGATTATGTGGTAAGATGGGCCAAGGAATAGAAGAGAGTTGTGGTCAGACGAGAAACTTCGTTGTCACGAGCTGTCAGGGTCGGGTACTTGCAGGAGATTTGGAGGCTTGAGAGTATCGATATTTTGGACGGGTGGTATTCATAGGAGATGCGCTGTTCTGAGAAGACAAGTTGAAGAAGGAATCAGGCGCTTGACTTTGCTTCTCAATCAATTGAGCAACTGGCCGTTGAATCTCTCAAAGAATCGGACACAAAGTCGAAACGTTGATGATGTAAAAATCGTTGCTGGTAAGGAGAAAGCAATTGGCAGGTGGAGAGCCTATGGAATGGTTATACAAGACTCACATTGGAAACCGTGAGCTGTCAAATCCCGGAATTTTGCAGTAGATTCTCGACTGAGGGGAGACGAAGATCCATTGGTGAGCCTTTGACAGATGAGAATGGATCGGAGGACTCCGAGTTCATGGAGAAGGACGCAGTGTAACGTGGAAGTTGAGCTGCCATCACACGAGAGAGAAGGATAGGTAGGAATCTGTTGTGACACCGAAAATGCAACTTCCGAGTTGTACCGAATGACTTATACGAAAATAAGAGGTAGATCATGACGATTGAGGATTCTTGGGTATCAAGAATTGATATGCAATCAATGAGTAACAATTAAAGGAGCAAAACGGAAACTTTATATAGCACACAATACTGAGCACTAGTGGCTGTTGTGCGAATAGCAAGACGACAAACCAGCATTAACCTCCGCCAAATGTGTGTGACTTCCCTCGCTCGAGCCCTCGCAGCCACACGAAGGACAGCAAAGGAAAATATTTGCCGACCAACTCGCACGGGTGTTAATCTCAGCAAGAGGCACAGGTACTTTCAAGACTCAATTTTTGAGTATGATACTGTTTCGTTCTTTGGTCACCATCAGTGGTTTCTGAGGTCAACCAGGAAGTCTTGGCATCGGAATTTAGCGATGCGCTTAAAGTGACCTCCTTTCTTAGGTCCTCTTCACCAATTGTCATCGTGAGGACAACCATTAAACAATCATTCGCAGACTTGCAGCGCGAATAACAATTACCCCTCGGCCGACTGAGACATTCGGGGGACGAATTGCGACAATGGTGCGGCTGGCAGCATCATCTCGGCGGAGCTTCAAACGCATGAAGTACAGAGTTTCACACAGCCTGAAAGGAAGACATGCGGTTCGACTCGGAAGACTCTTCCTCGACGTCACACAACCATTGCTGAGAGCCCAAGCAGAAACTTTGGCGATCAACACCTCGTCGTGAACAGACCAGATGCTGTGTGGAGTCGTCGCGGGGTGGAGCATCGATAGTTTGTGAAAAGCTGGAAATTCGGATGATGTGGACGAACTGTTCGTCCCAACTCCCAAGTCTTCGATCGGAACAATCGGATATCGATAGCCAAGCTTCATATCCTTTAAATCCCATCGACGCGACAAGGCTGGCTTGGGGGAAATTGTCCAGCTGATGGTCTGAGCACATCGTCAAGGCCATCGAACGAATCCACAGTGGCAGCGGATGTGGAATATCGTCGCCGGAGATTTTCTCGTTGTTCCTGGCGCTTGACCATGTTGGGTGAAGTTACACGCCTAATCGAGTTGACCCCTGAGAGCTGAAATTGGTATCAATCCCCGCGATTTATCGCGTCGCGTCCATTCGATCTATGAAAGTGCACAGCAGGCAGAGCAGAGACATCAGGGGTTCAGGGGAAAGAAGAAGCATTGCTACATTGTTATATCTGATTAAAAATCTACGAAAAGCAACAATTCTCTCGCCTCAAGGTCTCAGCTGAAGAACACGAAAAGAGGCATTTGCGAGACTGCGGAGAACCACTTATTTATCTGCATCTGAAAACGTCCACAGCCACATCCCGGTTCATGCAACTTGATGCAGATGCAATCTCGCTTAACAACATCATCTCTTGAAGCGGCAGACCTCCTCCCAACAGCTCGCAAACAATCCTGACATTTTCCTTCTCGGAGTCGAGCCCTTGACCAATCCCAGTTCGATGGGATGGCCTTACGTCAGGAGTTGCTGAAGGAAACTCAGGATGCAAATTCTCCTATTCTTTGACCCGTTCCAAAAAGCTGGTTTCTTACTTGCTGGTGGTTGGGACATCTCCTATTATTGCGAGATGCGTGGCGCTGCACTTCAATGCAATGCTGTAATTCCCACATTCAGACCAAACACATCGACGCCCTCCGTCTTGGTGACATGCGAGTGGTCTGACTGCACTTGGAGGCTGCCATCGCAAGATCTGGTGTTGCAGGACCGCGCGGGATGAAGCTCCAAGTTGGACTAGTCTGCTCATAAATCTGGACCTGTTAGAGCTCCATTGGTTCTCGAACTACCCGGGCAATCCAAGGCTGCTCTACCTGGAAGCAGATCATCAAGCCGTGGAGCATTTGACTGGCTGGCTCTGGATTGAAAACCCATGGCAGCCATGCATCCCACCAGTGCCGCGGATATCTCACTGGAGGCGTTCGGGGCCATCGTAATTTTCTTTTGCGCCTCACGCCTCGCGCCTTGGAGTCCAGATATTTCTATTTTGCGCAAGTTCTGTTCTTTCCAATCTTGTCTCAGTCCTCTGAAGCTTCGGCACGCCCCTCATCTCATATGCATCCACCTTCCACGCTCATTCGCCGATGTCAGAAGTAAGTTTACACGGCCCGTGAGCTAGACCCCCCTCTTCATCCTTGTGGGCCTTGCCTCTTTACCGGATCGGCACTACCTACCAAGCTAGTCTGCTATCTTCTCTCTCTAACCTTGGTTTCCACGTCAGAAAACTTTCACCAACCTCATTCTTTTGTGCTGCATTGCATCTTCCTGCTTGGAGCAACGCCAGCCGGTTTGTGCGCCAATGCAGCTCACAGTCGTTACACCTTGAAGCAACCTTCGCCCCTCACGCTCTTTACTTTCATGAAAACCTTCCCACATCGTTCTACCGTGCACACGATTTCCCGTCACAATGGTATACACGATGCGGTCTAAGGTTCTATTACTTCTGCTGCTATGCTTCTGCTTTGAAGCATGTGTGGGCAATATCATACACAGGCAGGATGGACCTACAAATTCACCAACAACAGATTCCGCAGTTGCCACTACATCTTCGAACCAGCCAGAACAAACAGAAACCAGTAGAGGGGAGAGCAAGGAAAGCACTTCGGCAGATCGCTCTAAATCAACCTTTGCAACATTAACTCCAACTGCCAATTCGACCTCAACCTCAACCTCTGCTACAGCTACCGCGATTGCTACTACAGCGGTTATCTCGAATATCAATGGAGCTTCTCCGACAAGTTCACTTAATCCTTCGACATATAATTGTGAGTCTAGGTCATATTGTTTTGTGCCTGGTGGGTTGCTTGATTTGAGAGTGCTTTCAAGTATCGCCAACAGATCTCGCGGTTTTTCATAGAGAAGAACTTCAGACTTTATGCGAAATTGTTAGACTGACTGTCTTCAGCTACACTCACACCGGACAAGCTACCCCTTACGCCCGAGGTCACTCCAGCTTTTGGGGTTGCTGGGGTTATCTTGATCCTCACTGGAACAGTCTACACCCTGATTGGGATGAAGAATACGTTCCTCCATGTCTACCTCTCGGCGGCATATCTTTCGAGCTTGGCAGTGACAGTACTCATTCTCTATGTGATGAACCCACCAGTCAGCAATGCCATTCAAGGAGCATACCTTGTGGCCATTGTAATGACAGGTTTGATCCTTGGTGGAGCCGCCATCGTGTTTACGGAAATGACCGAGGGACTGGGCTCTCTTCTGGGAGGATTCAGCTTCAGCATGTGGCTTCTGGTCTTGAAGCCAGGCGGACTTCTCACTTCGACAAGCAGCAAAGCCATATTCATTGCAGCGTTCACTGTTGCAGCATTTTCAACCTCCTTCAGCCATTACACACGACCGTATGGCGTAATTGGTGGTATATCCTTCGGAGGAGCGACTGCAGTTGTATTGGGAATTGACTGCTTTAGTAGAGCTGGGTTGAAAGAGTTCTGGGCCTACCTCTGGGATCTAAATTCTAATCTGTTCCCTATCGGAGCAACCACTTATCCTCTTACCAGAGGCATGAAGGTCGAAATCGCAGCTATTGTCATCATCTTCCTGGCTGGAATTGTTTCCCAAATGAAGCTCTGGAAGGTAATCAAGGAGCGACGGGAACAACGAGCCTCTGAACGACTACAGGATGAGCGTACCATGGCGCAAGAGGAAGAAAATGTTGGAAGGCGAGTCGAGAATGCCACAGCCGAGGATCGAAGCCAATGGGAAGCTGTCTATGGCAACAAGGAAGGGGACAAAGCCGCTGGCCAATCTATCCGTGATTCTGGAGTTGGTGACATGGATAGTCAGAAGAAGGGTCCCAGGAGCGAGGTGACATCCGTGAGGAGATCTGATGAGGAGATTGAGATGTCTGACATGCCAACAACGGCACCATCTGGGCTCGTCATGAACAGCAATGGCCAGGACGGTGGGCAGATCACTGTACGAGTGGCTAGAGATCCAGAAACACCCCAACTTTTGGACGAAAATGGCAACCCAATCGACTCGGACCCAAATGGACGAGACTACTCTTCAGCCCCTGGTTCGACGCAAATGAGTCTCGAAACAGAGAAGATCTGGGTTGTTGGTGCCGACGGCGAAGCCCGACTTGAAAGGCGACCATCTAAGCGAGATTCGAAGCGCGTCTCAGGTTCTGCGGCACCAGAGGTTGTACCTTTACCTTTCAAGGTGCCCGAAGGTGACGTCGAGGATGATCGCTCATCAGTTGCTACATTTGCGGATGACGAAGAGGGTTTCCACAAGAGACGATCAAAGCATTTGTCGGTCGGTTCTATGCTCATGCGAAAACTTTCCGGGAAATCGACCAAATCGTACAGAGACTCGAAGAACTTCACTTCTGGTGAAGGCATGAGCACGGATGATCTAGTCATTCCACGTGGAGTTGAGGATGATAGGGCAAGCTCGATTGCAGCTACCATGGATGGATTGAGCGATGATGATATGAGGAGTGTTCGATCGTCACTTGACCTTGGACCGGATACCACCGAATCTGCTCGGCCAGATGATTCGCCAGTACCATCTTCTACCGAAGTTCAAATACCCGCAACGAAGAATCAAGAGCTAGCCAGACCAGAAGAGAAGAGTACAACGAGACCACTTTCAGCTGCGACAGTAGCTACTGACACCTTGGATCCAGCGTCAAAGCAGGAAGAAATCTTACAAGATGAAATTGCGGCAAAGCGAAAGTCTTTAACCTCGAGCACTAATCCCAAGCCAGAAGCTCAGTCAGTCCCTGAGAAAGAGACGGGCGATGTTGAGAAACAGACTGTTGCACCTTCTGTCATCTCTGCTATCGAGTCGAAGCCGGCGAGCATCACAAAAGATAGACTACCCCCGCAACTTTCGAAGGTTGTCATGTCATATCGGACCAACGAATGGGCTAAGCATCTCAGCAGCGCTGATGCCCCTGAGTTGGACGAATTAAAATTGGCGGAATATCCTGTTGAAGAAGAGACAAAAGCAGAGATCGCAGCACCAGTGAATGTTGAAGAACTCCAGCAGACGGCCGAGAACGCAACTCCTCGCCCTGCATCAAGGGCAGCGTCCCAAATTTCGAACTATGGTCCACCAGCTCTAACGAGGTCGACATCTTCTTTGTCAAAAGCGCCGCCACAAGTCGGACCTCCACGAAACAACCAGTTCCCACCACAGGCTCAGGATAACAACCTTTCTCGTAGCGCTTCCCAGCTGTCACTCAACTCACAAAATGTTCCTCGCGGCTTCCGTTCATCTTCAGGCCCTCTAATACCTCAGCAGATCGTCGAGTCGCCAGTTGAAGAAGACTTTGCTTCCAACTCTCCCGGTATGCAGTCAAATGGTCAATTTCAGAATACCATCCCATTTGGACCATCGACTACGCTTCTCGGGAAGCGCGATTCCATGTTGAGAAGCAAGACCTCATACTCGGCTAACCATGCTACGCTCGCATCAACTCCCGAATTCCCTCGCACTACTCAGTCTGCATCCCGAGCAGATAGTGAAGCCGGATCTCTCTACAACTATCCCAATACCAATGCCATCATTGATGACGATGAGTTGCCTTTATCCATCCGTCGGGATATGATCCGCCGAACATCGATTAACCAAGTTGAGCAATCTCCCAGTCAACCTGTACTCTACGACTCCCACCAACCGAAACGACAGTCCTCAGCCCCTCATCCAATGGTGAGAGAGCAGCAACTCGCCTCTTGGAGAGCAAGCGTGCAGCAGGACTTGAAGAGCACAGCGGTTCCCAAACATACGATCGAGCGGTCAAGGAGTGCCTTGTGGCAGGAAAGACAAGCCGAAGAACAGAAGAGGATGATGGACGAGAGGAAGCGGGGCGAGCGAGATAGTAAGTTCGACGAGAGGATGCGAAGAGGCGATATGCTGGATGCTCATCGCGAAGCGCTACGAAGGATGCAAGCTAGTGCAAACAGGCACGCTTAAGGCCGCGTCGGATTGATACCCAAACACATACGACATGTTTATTTTCTAATATTTAATTTCGAGGACGAGGAGTTTGGACCTTGGAGATCATGGCAATGTTATGATATGATATGACATGTATGACCCAAGGTAATGTACATAGGAATTTCTCAAGAAAGGAGTTGGGGTGATATGGACTATTTTGGATGAATGGATGGATGGAAAAACAAGATAGGACTGGGTTGGAATGGATGTTGGATACAAGAGGCTTGAGATGGGTATTGGAATGCTGGGAGTTCTGTACAAAGAAGTCGGTACCTTGTCCTATCACGGCTCACGCTGTCTTGCCACACGACGTATCGGGAGAGGTAGATAAACCACTTACAATAAAAAACATATCTTATTAAGATCAACATTATCTCCGAACTCAATGGAGATTTCTTCATTCGGCAAGTAAAAGTCTGTTTAAAAGTTTTCAAATGCAAATCTCGCTTCGTCTATTTTGCTCTTGTTGCTGAGTAACACATCCCAGCAAGTGTGAACCCCTCTTTTTGAACCCTGGATAGGAAAGTGAACGGGAGGGGAAGGATACCCATATGCGTTTCCATGCATGCAATAAGATAGCACATGCAAGATCCTGGTATCTTCTGAAACACTTGAGAGGTTGCTTCTCACAACCTTCTTTTGGAAAGTGGTACAGGCTAATGCTAATGTCGGGCAAGTCTAGATCGGCTGTAAGATAAGTGCTCAGTGCCTCAGCATTGCCGATCTTTTACGGCATGGGTGCTTACGAAGGTAAAGATTGCTGGACGTTACTGGAGGTGCACATCAATATCTGTTTGAGGACGTGTAGAAATTGCTTGGCCTATTTGCTCCCGGTTTCGTTTGTCGGTCTCGGAAGAACAAATCCAATCTCTTTTTATGTGAACTACTGCTACGAATTTGAGGATATTCGAGATATATCTCGACACGTGATTAAGCCGCTTGGCTGAACTGTTCGCCCAAAACTTGTTTTCTTGCCCTGCTAACAATTCAGCCCCTTCATCTTCATTGTCTACACAAACAATCATCATCTCTCATCAGAGAGGTGTCCCAAAAAAGGGTTTCATCAAGAAAGTTAAGTTCGAAGTTTCCGCTAGGATCGCGTTCAGTCATCCTCGGATTTCGCACCCTTACTCATCATTCCACATTAGGGGACGGGGGGTAAGCACCTAGACGCCGAAAGTTTATCAACCACCTACAGTGCACCTCCAGCGGATCTCGGGTCTCGCAGCCAGCCAGCCCAACAGCAGTGCGGCGTTGAAACTTCTCCGTTTCTAATTCCTTTGCTCTACTCTCGCTCTTCCTTTGCTTCCGTACTTTTGACACTTAAGGTACCTGCGACAGCTTTATTGCTGCGATGAACATGATCTTGCTTTTCTGATTGATCGACTGAGGTGCCTGCTGACTGTGGTCCCTTTGTGTCTTTGTGTTCGTCTGCGTTTGTTCCGGTGATTTCCCATTTCTCAAATCCAAGATGACGAGCTGTACGGCCTCGAAATGCTCGGTTTCTGCTCGCGATCGGGAGGTCTTTAGGTAGGATTCCTCTTGGTATGCGTTCGAAAAGCTGCAAATACTGATTTTAGCACGTAGATATTACCTGCCCTCATCCTCGAGCATTCCCGACAAAGAAGCTGGCCCATCGAAGAAAGCTTCTAGCGATCCGACCTTAACAGCATTTGCACAGCTAGGATGTCTACGGATCAACTGCAAGCGGGGAATCATCACACTGTCAACGAAAGATACGGAATACGTTCTGGCAGAAGCAACGCAAGAGCTATCATTACAGAAGGACGATGACGAGACGGACAACCTGTGGCATGGCGAAGGAGCGCTTCTTCCTGGCAGGCAAGGGCTAGGAGCAGAGATCAGGAAGGTGTTCGATGATCCAGATCCGCCAGCTATTTTCCTCTGCGGCGACCTTACGGCAGACGACCGATTCAAGGATACCTATCCTGTTGTAAACCCGCCGCATCTACGAGCTTTTGCATGCGTTCCGCTCATCTCGCCTCTACATAATATCCATGTGGGAAACTATATTGTGGTGGATGATAAGCCGAGGGATTCGCTGAGTGATGGAGAGAAACAGTTTTTGGCCGATATGGCTCTTACGGTTATGGACTATCTGGAGGCTGGGCGGGTGAAGAAACAGCAATACCGAGCGGAGAGGATGATCAAAGCAATCGGACTGTTTATTGAAGGGAAATCAACGCTGCGAGAATGGTGGCTGGAGACTGGACATAAATATCAACATGCGGCCCTCAAGAAACGAGCGAGGGATAATACACCTCTAGATCGACAAGCGGACATTGAGTTTGGTGTCCAGGAAACGACGGATTACTTTTCGCGGAATGGGCTGACTGGGTTGACGGACCGTAGTTACAGAAGTGCTCTTAACAAATCGCCGTCCTCTGTCTCGTTATCTACCACTGATCAAGGCGAGCGAACGAACATTGGCGATGGAAGGCCGCCAATACCGCGGAACGATACTGTTCTTTCTGGAGACCTCACGCCAACATCAGTACCTCTCAGCACGGATGGAAGCTCACAGGCTACGAGAAGGGATACTTTAGCTTCCACGGCTGATACGACACCCTCGACGTTAGTCTCGAAATCTTACCAGGATCGCAACAGTTCAGTCACGACATTTGACGATACAGTGACAGATCCCACTCCCGACCCAGAGAAGCACAACTCTGTTCAATTTGACCTTCCCCCTGAGCCTGCGGCGCAAGATGAATCCAAGGACTTGCAGAACGCCGTTCTATCATCCGACGTGAAAGGCGTGTTCGCTCGAGCCAGTAATCTCATTCGTGAAGCTATCGGAGTTGAAGGTGTAATTTACTACGATGCCAGTGTTGGTTCGTTCGGCGGAAGTTCCAACAAGGAAGTCATGAACGAGAAAGCACCAGGCGCATTCAATGCGGAACAGCTAATCGACAACATGGTCACTACCAGCGAGGACGACTATGGCCGACAATCCTCGGGCACGGACGCAGATTATAAAGTCGGTACTCCAGCCCCAGACACATCGTCAGACAAATTCTGCAACGTTCTTGGGTTCAGCACACGTCGAAGGTCGAGCTTGAGAGGACACGATGTTATTGAAGAGCGTAAGCGAATGCCGGAGTCTGTACTGAGGAAATTGCTTAAGAGATATCCGCATGGGAAGGTCTTCAATTTTGATGAAGACGGCACTTATTCTTCTAGCGAGTCGGACCATAATCCGGCTGATAACTTGAAGGATGCGCAAGGGAAGCCGGATGGAAAGCAATTATCAGATAATGCGAAGAGGAGGAATAGGAGCTCGAGGGAGTCGGAAGCTGCTGCTATTTTAAAGGTTCTTCCTGGTGCTAGGAGTGTCTTCTGGTAAGTTTGTCCATCTTAGGGATCAGTGTTGATATTATACTGATCAAGCGCGCAGGTTTCCTCTCTGGGATTCATCTCGAGAACGTTGGTTCAGTGGATCATTTGTGTGGTCTTCATGCGCTACACGCACCCTTTGCCCAGTTGAGGATATCACTTACCTCGCTGCGTTTGGAAATAGCACGATGGCTGAGATCGCCCGACTCTC
This sequence comes from Cadophora malorum, assembly GCA_017365405.1. NCBI lineage: Eukaryota > Fungi > Ascomycota > Leotiomycetes > Helotiales > Ploettnerulaceae > Cadophora > Cadophora malorum. The sequence continues at coordinate 230,179 of JAFJYH010000015.1, read as the reverse complement.
AGCCCAGGTCCTGTCGAAGATGAAGACGGACTTCATCTCTAGCATTTCTCACGAGCTTCGTTCCCCACTCCACGGTGTCTTGGCCAGTGTGGAGTTCCTTCAGGAGACGCAAATGACAGAGATACAATCCGATATGGTCAGCAATATTCATGCTTCCGGAAAGGTCCTCCTGGATACCATCAATCATGTTCTAGACTTCTCGAAAGTCAATCGGAAGACTAAGAATAAGAAGAAAATGCCAAAGAGAAAAATGAAGAAATTTGGAAGACGGGAAAGCATGGATGAAGGAGGGGAAGAGAAGGCCGATATCTGTATATTGTCAGAGGAAGTAATCGAGAGTATTTATGCCGGCCAAGGCGTCAGCAAAAAGGCTCTTGGATTGGCTGGACATCGTCGACATGCATCGGTAGGCAACTCGGAATCTCCTGTCACTGTAATTGTGGACATTCAGTGGAGGCCGAATTGGACTTTCGAAATCGATGCTGGAGCTTGGAGGAGAATCATCATGAATCTCTTCAGCAATGCGATGAAGTACACCAAAGCGGGTTTCGTCAATATCGCCATTGAGATCGAAGAAGACGTAGCGTCTCACAGCAAGAAGTCGAGGGCGAACATCGTTCTGAAGGTCAAGGACTCTGGCAAGGGCATCTCTCAGGGATTTTTGAAGCACCAGCTTTACAAACCTTTCACCCAGGAGGACAATCTTGCAACTGGAGCAGGTCTTGGTTTGAGCATTGTCAAAGCGATCATACAGGATTTAGGAGGTAGGATTGAGTTTCAGAGCGAGCCTGGTTGTGGCACTGAAGCTACTGTTCGCATACCGCTTACAGAACGTTTGCCAAAGTCCGACAGTCTAAAGATCGTGAACGAGGTCAAAGAAAAGACCCAAGGGCACAAGTTCCGATTAGAGTGTTTCGACCGGTACCCAGATATCACGGAGACACCTACTGGCATATTGTCTGCTGAATTCGAGGCTGCCATGATGTTGAAGTCGACTGTGCAAGATACACTAGTAGACTGGTTTGGCATGGAAGATGCCTCAGCCACGACTGCTGAGGCTCCCATTGCCGATGTGGTTGTCGTTATGGAAGCCGGAATGGGCGAGAAATCTCTAGATGAGATATTGCAAGCACATTACGATGCTTATCCGAAGAAAGAGGACAAATCAGTTGCCATTGTTCTTACGAGCTCGTACCATTCTGGACCGAAGATTGATTCTCATAATCACTTCCGGATCTTCTATCTTCAGCAACCGTAAGTACCCACCCTTGTTATTTAGCTCAATTTCTGATCTTAGATAGATATGGACCACATAAGATTGGCAAGATCTTGCACCAAGCTTTCTGCATGCTGTCAAACGGTGTGCCTCTCGAAACCTCAATCTCATCACCCTTGGAAAGCGAGCCTGTAACACCCGTCGTCGCTCACGCGCCCGAATTTCCTATCAGTCCACCGACGTCTGCCACACTAGACTTTGCGCAACGAGCTCCTCTCAAGGAAGTCCACGTGCAGATCCAAGAGCATCTAACCATTGAATCGACCCCTCCAACTCAGGTGAAATCGCCGGAACAAGAAAACGCGAAACCGCCACCAACAAATGGAGAGACTCATGAGGCAGAGAAGGGTCTTCGGGTCTTGTTAGTGGAAGACAATGAGATTAATCTCAAGCTCCTCATTGCTACTATGCGGAAGCTTAAACTCGACCACGCGACGGCGGTTAACGGTCTTGAAGCTTTCAATTCGTATAAAGACTGCGAGGGCAAATTCGATGTCATCTTCATGGGTGCGTTACTCTTCCCTTCTTTTCCCAACCCCATCAGGCTCTCCATATCGGTACCAAGGTACTAACACCCACCAGATATATCAATGCCCGTGATGTCCGGCATCGAATCCACGCGGCACATCCGCCGCTTCGAGAAAGAAAATGGTCTGCAGCCTGTGGCGTTGATTGCGCTTACAGGTGCAGCAAACCCGAGTACGAGACAGGAGGCATTTAGTAGTGGAGTTGATTTGTTCTTGACGAAGCCGGTGCCGATGAAGGCGCTGAGGGGCATGTTGGATGATTTGAAAAGGGAGGGAAGGGGCGTCTTTGCTGGCATGTGAGGGGATGAATGGATGATCTGGATGAGCTAGATTGGTGAGGGACAAGAGGGTTGGAATCTATGGTAATGACGGATGGGAACGGAATGGAAGTCACTGGAATGTTGGTTGGATACACGGAGTATGTGGTGTTCATTTCTGGATGGCACTTTAGGATTGACGGCGTCCAGGCCATTCTGACGAATGGAGAAATGTCATGGGAAAAGGAGACAAGAAAGCAGTTACTATTAGGTCTGCTGGTCCAACAATCATCAGGATCCAGGAGTTTAGTAGCGCCCTCACAGTTATAAAGGGCCGAGAATGGAGATTATACCAAATACCATCTATTTATACCTACATCTTTCTTTCTAAAGTTATATTTAATTCCCTTCTCAACATGAACATCGCAACTCCCGGTGAATGCCGGTACTCAAAATAGCGAAGCAATACAACGGCTCAATTCCAGAGCCGAGAAAAGAAGCATCATCCTCGTACTTCCTCGCCGAGCTCGCATGACCAGTCAGCTAGCAAGACTACACAGACTACGAATTGATCACTGCTCACCTGTCATATTATCAATATTCATGCACGAAGTACCGCTACGAGAACCCACCCATTTTTACATTGGGCTGAAGTGGATCTTGTGAATTTTCGCTCATGGCGACTCCGAGAGGGAGGGGAGGGGAAGGGTCACAGGGCTGATGGTACGCGCCTGGAAACATTGATGCCGGGATGATGGGAGTTTGGAATGTGAAATCATTGAACTGGGAAGACGTGTATACTTCAATCATTAATTGGTCATTTAATTAGACGGAACAGAGGAAGAATTCTGGATGCTTCTTCCAGCTCTTTGTGTCTTTGTACCTTTAGTGGAACAGAACAGAATATGCTTTCGATCGTGACACTTGTACCGTTGTACCGCTGTACCTGTGTCCTGTCCTGTACTTCTGTAATAACACCTTGTACAGAACTGATGATGACCGCATACTGTATCCTGCAGGACCTGCGGTTCGGTACAACACCTCCATGATCCTGGATGCTTGCACACTTGCATACTTGCATACAGACAACGGGAAGAAACTGCAGATTATGGAGGGACATGATACATTTGGAGCCGCAGAGAAGGCATGAAGGAGGCGTCATATCATGTCTATCACATTCACTCGGGCTGGTGTGTGCGCTTTGACTTTTTCCTGTCAGCGGTGCCGTGGGATTGGAGCAGCAGGAGCAAGCAGTTCAGCGGGACAACCTCCTGAATCTCGGCCTGCCTGTCAAAGCAAAATAGAGTAAGTTCGTAAGTACGTACTCCTGAGGTACCCCTTTCTCCTGCTTCTTGGTTGAGAGAACTGAATGTTGTAGCTAAGTATATTTGGTACTGCGTACCGTAAGATATCGATTAATTTCTCGGAAGAGGCAAGGAAGAAGATCTTGTGATACTTTGTAAACCAGTAGTCTGGCTTGTAAGTACAGGAAAAGATATTAATAAATAGCGTACTCTGGTCGAACCTGACCCAGACCCCTGGGATACTCCTCGTACAAAGTACTAAGTACTAAGTGGCGATCCACTACACTACAGCACACCAAACCAGCTGAGTGCGCCATCGTCCTGGAATTATACCGTTTCTTTCGAGTTTAGTCAGGCTCCTACCTAGGTTTTCGCCCGCGTGGCAGCCCGTCCAGCAGGGAAATTGATGTCGGGTTCTGATTAGACCAGGAACAGGAATAAGTTGGATCCAGGAACGCGAAAGGATGTCTACGGACGCATCAGGCATCCCCATCGTATCTAGGACGTGCCTTGCTTTCATGAACTGAGACGCGACGAACGAGGCGTGTGCTGGCTGGTGCTTATTGATTGATTGATTTATGCCGGGCCTGGCCCTGGTATGATATATACTTGCTTGTCCATTGCGCGCATGCAGTCCGGGTCTCCGACGTCTGTGAGACTTGAGATCGATCTAAACACTCGTCCATTACATCTCTTACCAGATTCTCTTCTCTTCTGTATTTGTTTTACGATTTGACGAGAGAGTGATTTGATGTTTTGTTTCTGAACTGATTGTATTATTGTTTGGTTTGGGGTGGGATCATTGTATTGCTTGCTTGCATGCGAGATGCTCTCAGCATGATTTCTATGAGAGAGGACATTTCGCGAACGGCCACCGGCGCTAAATTTCTCCTGCAGCAAGACGACACTCCAATTGGTATCAACAGCAACACCACCAGAACGACGACCACCAACCGACAGCCCACGACAATTACTCGTCCACGACGTCGACGACCGTCGTCGTACAACAGAAATTCCTCTTCCCGTCGTCGGGAAATACCCACTGCCGTTGAGGCACCGTTGAAACGGCGTCGCAGGCAGGTCCGTCTTCTGCACCTGGGACCGCAACATCCGCCATAACCACCACAACCACCAACCCACGCATCCCCTCTCCCAGCTTCCAGCCACCGTACCCCTCACCATCGCCCAACGTACCATCAAGTCCTCAACCCCAAGTCCGCGTCACCAGCCCGACACGCTGGAGTCTCCGCAACGCTCTAATCGGCGGCGGAAACCCGGACTTGAGCAGTACCTTCGCGTCACCGTTTCGCAGCCGCTCAGGCACAGGAAGCAGCATTGCTCGTGGACGACCCCGTCGTCCTAGTGCTGCGCGTCTCTGGAATCCGAGTAACTCGACACCGCGAGGGCCATCGTCGACGCGTCGGAGACAGCAGAGCGAGGAGAGGGTCATAGCCATCCCGCTACAACATCCGGATCTCAACTCACCGCGAGAGGGCGCTGCTGCTGGGGGAGAATACCCGCTCTTGACGCTTCCCGAGCAGAGACAGAAACGGCATTCGGGGTCTACGAGGGCAAGTCTGCAGGTTGAGAGGAGTGGGAGTTCGAGTGCCACGAATAGGGTTTCGTTGCCTAGGAGTGTGAGTATTGATATTGCGCGGAATAGAAGTGGTGAGAACTCGCCGAGGCTTGATAAAGGGAAGGGAAAAGCTGTTGATGAGGAACGGGAGGATACGCTGAAGCAATTGGAACGGAGGCCGACCACTGGGTACAGAAAGAGAGGCCAGACTATTTCGAGTGTTATTGCTCAGGAGACGTCAGGTATCTCGTTTGATAAAGGGAAGGGAAAGGCGAACATGTCGGGAGATGTTGAACGTGGGCCAGATGCCCTTGGGTCTTACGAGGAGGGGACGTCGCATCTGCCGAATAATGGTTCTAGAACGTCGTTTCAGTCGGGAATTGGGGCTGCTATGTCGGATAATACTTCGATAATAGGATCGGATGGGCCGCCTATGAACCCAGGGGAAGAATGGGGACCTCAGCACCCCTGCTTTCCACACATGAACCCTCATGTACCTCTCTCATCGCCTCTCTATCAGACGACTCGGATCATCCGAATTCGTCGAGATTGGATGATTGAAGGGGATCTGGCACCAACATTTTCAAATCTATACCCCGAGATTCTGGATCCTGCGGGTGTCTCCGAGCAGGAATTCCGGACATTGGTAGAGAGGGTCAATAATGAATTGATACCTGCCTTCAGTCCCTGGAGTATCCGAAATCTGGTAGACGGCATGTTAGGACTATTGACCGGCTGGATATGGGATGACATGGGTTTCACGGCTGTAAAGAGCCGTTTGAACAATGTCGAGAGGTATCTGGAGGAGTGGAATAGGGAGATGGAGGGGAGGAGTAAAGATGGTCCAGGTAGTGCGCCGAGGGTCGTGCCGTTGAGGAGGACGGGATATATGAATGTATATTCTCCCTCTCTTTCCCTTCGAAATCACCACTAATGTCTATAGCTCGATATCCAAGTCCCAGATCCAGAAGTCTCCTACCCAGCCTCAAATCCGGCAGATGATCGAACGGCTACAGGACTCTCACACACCACCCAATAAACAGTCCGTACCCGTAACACCTCACTACTTGCCTATACGACACCAGACTTCGTCAATACCTACATACTACTACGAACATATTTCCTTGTAATACATACCTAATTAGAGAAGAGGGGAGAAGAGGAGGAAGGAATTCGAATACCCATGCGTGCGTGCCTCCATAGGCTTTTTTAGTTGTGCTGCGGAGGCGTTTCTGGTGTACAATAATGCCGCATTGCATTGCACTGCATTTCATTGCGTTGCATTGTAATTCTGTGCAAAGGAGGTTGTTATCATGACTAGCATTGGCTACTGATTCGATGTATCTAATTTTTTGTTTTGGTTTGCCTTTTCTGGATCCTGTCTGACCAATGAAAATCATTTCTAAAAACAACCACCAGCATACGTATCAACTGCGATGCTGCTGACGAGATGTTTACATCGGTTTGATACAAAGTAGACATTCCTCCGAGCCAAAACTTTGGTATCTAGTGACATCTCAATTGAGGCTCTCTGTTCAGACAGCTCAGAGGCCTTCGAGTAGGTCTATCTCTTTCGTGGCGCAATGGCCATTGCTGAAGTTGCGATCCCGGCAATTGAAGGACTGTATTCTGGTCCGTCCGGGATACCTGGTTTTCTTTTCTTCTGCAGGCAGTTACACCTGTGCATTGCGGCGGCGAATGTTCAAATATCAAGATTCGACTTTGAAACTTCGCTTAATGTTGAATTGCGATAAGAGGTTTTCGAATGCAGGTAGATGTGGAGGTTTGGATCAGCCACAATATGCTAAGGGGCTCCTCGGAACATCGCGGGGCTCATTTGCTTCGTTCTTACTTGGCTGCATATACATCATTGTCTTTTAGGGCCCGAAAGCGGCAGCAGCTCGGACTCCGACTCGCGGATGAAGTTCAATTTCTCTTTTAACGTGCCTGAAGTCGACCCAGCCCTTCTCGTTCTGTAACTGCTCCTCCACAGTCCGTCAGCGGCTTCAGAATCATAGCTTGTTTTTACTTGATGACCTTAGGCCGATTCGCGAGTAATACTAGCCTTGCAGACTTGTGTCAATTGCTTGTACAAGTAGCTGCGTTGATATTTGGCTCGCGGCAATCATAGCGAGCCTAATCGGACGTCTAAGAACTAAGGAATAGTAGGGACGAGAAAATCGTGGGTTACGCTATTGGCTATGTACAATCTATGCTCAGAGTCTTATAAGTATTCAAGCGAGTGTGAAAGCGAGAGAACAGAATCTAAAGCAAAAGGAAACAACAACAAAGCAAACGCAAAGAAACGCCACATCTAGCAACGCGTAGCCAGAACCTCCTCCCAATTACTTAATCGCCAGTCAATCATCGTTCGAAGCACTCAATTATCCGTATTAATGCTCTGACCAGTACGGAAATTCGTCCAGGTCATGAAGCCACACTCTTGCACCTCCTCTCCCGTCACATTCTCCAGAACAGACGCACTATTACCCATCAACATCGGTATCCCATCATCAGTACTGTTCGCCATGAACAACTTCGGGAAGACCTTCTCCGACTTGTACACACAGATGATCGGGAAATAAATGTTGCCCTCCACATCACTGATAATCATAGTCGGATTCTGCGTCGCCAGTGCCGTGGTAGAAGTATTCCGCGATTCCGGAATCGTGGCGGCGAACATGACTGGCCAAGCAGACTTTGGGATCTGGTCAGCGCCGTGGAGTCGCACTCTGCTGACTCCGAGGTTTTGGATCGTGTCGAGGTATCCGTGGAAGATGCGGCCATGGGTGTCGCCGATGATAAGGGAGCCAGTTTCATCAGAGGCGAACCAGCCGGACCATTCTTTGCCTTTGGCGTCGGCGGGGACTTTCTTCTCTTCGACGGCGTAGGTGTTTCCGTTGGGGGACCAGCGGAGACGGAATTCGTTGTCGAGGGTGGACATTGATGTCATGAGGCCGTCTTTCAGGGTGGTGTTGCCGAGTGTTGAGGGTGGGGATGGGAATGAAGGAGGGATTGTTTGTCGACGAGTGATACTTCGTTTGCGGAGGAGACTTGGGGATTGTTAGCTTTGGTCACGATCACAGTTGAGAGCGAGGGGAGACACATACTCGATACATTCGTCGAAGCCAGGACCATCGAGATGCTTGATGTTGTTCCTCTTCTCGAATGGTAAGCCTTCGAAAAGGACGAAATCAACGTCGAAAGCTGTTGTGAGTCCGATACCGAGTCCAGTACATCCTTTGGATGATTCTGCCAGTCGAACGCCGTTCAAATCAGCCTCAGCCGCTATGGTGGCAGTGATTTCTACGCTCGGTATCACAGCGACACCTGCACTCAAGTCGAATCGCCCATTCAAGATAGAAACACCGAACGCCATCTTGAACTGGAGGTTGGCTCCTGCAGTGATCGTAATCTCTCCGTCGGCCTCGAACACTGGGGTCACAGTGGGCGCAAAGCCATCTGCCTTATTCTGTCCAGCATCTGTCAAGTCGATCTTGGCATCGATATTTGGCCAGGAGAATATGACGCCAACCAACAATTTCCCTTCGGCCGCAATTCCCAAGTTTGAGCCCAGATCAAGAGACACGATCGGTCCAATATCGAGGATACCTGGGATGAGGAAGTCGGCCAGGGAAAGGCTGACAAGTCGCTTATCAAACAACTCTCGTTTGCCTGGCTTGGGCTTCAGAGAGTTCTTGATAGCGTTGTTGATGCCGGTCGTGTTAACTTTGCGATCGAGCTCGGCTGATACCTCAAGCGAGCCCGTGAGACCCAGCGAGAATCCGGCGTCCATATTACCCTTCAAGGTGATCTCGGCCTTCTCCATTCCTTGTCCAATGCTGAAGCGGAGCGCGCCAGTGATGACGAAGTTGCCCTCAATGCCACACTCAACACAGAACAACTCGGCTTGACCCTTCACAGTCACGCCATTCTTCTCGACCTCTTGCCCAACTGAAAGCATCTTGATCCCCTTCACGCCATTGAAGGGTGTAACATCGGTATTGGTGCTCGCGATCGTATTGAATGATTGATTTGTCGTGAAGCTCTTGTCGAATGTGAAGAAATCATTGAGTTTGTCACCGATGACCTTGACGGCCTCCACGATCGCTTCGGCCGCTTTGACGACGACTTCTTTCACGACCTCGACGGCTTTCTTGATAGCTGCACCGACCTGCATGGAATATGAGGAAACGTTCAACTTCAAATCATGGTTTCGCAACGTACCTTCTTGACGGCCTTCTTGATCCTATCCCCGATCTTCCTCTTAGCGAGATTCTCCGTTGCCAAATCTTGGAGATCGCTTTCTCCGTAGAAGTCATCAAGAGTGAAACCAGCTTGACCCAATGGACTCTGAGCCAAGGAGTCCTCTGTCATGCGACCGATTCTCGAGTCGAAAGACCAATCGAAGTCCGAGTCGCCACTTGTATCCTTCAGCGGGCTCGCAGCATTGACCGTTTCCTCTCCACCGTCAGAGTCAGGCGCATCCTCTGCAACATTGATTCCCTGTGGAGTGTTTGCCGGTCGAAACTCGCCAAATTCGATATCGTTGATCGCATCTTCAGGCACGGTCTCGCTAAATGGAATCGGTTCAACGTTGCAGCTGATTGACATAGTCCTGTTATCACGCTCTTCGGTTGTGGCTTTGAGGAAAGATCGCTCCTGGGCAACACCGTTCCCCTCCCAGCATCCAGGAGCGTCAGTAACGACCAGGTAGTCTCCCTCTGTAGCTCGGACTTCATTGTGCCAGTTATTCCATGCCCAATCGTAGGCTTCGCGATCCTTGAACTCCATAATGATCTTCGTTGGATTGGTCTGCGTGCCCAAGCATTGGACTTTGGATACTCTGTCCGTGTTGTAGAGCTGGATTGTGGGGTACCTCATCTCTGGCATTGTAACCCAGGCGACAGGCGTCTTGCGAGAAGGCTCTTCAGTGTGTTAGCTGGTATATTTCGGACTGGCTGATGAGAACTTGCTGTTTCCAATTTCCACATCTGGACTTGTGTACATCATCTTGCAGTGCTTCTCGGCTCCAAGGTTTTCAACCTTACTGGCATTAATCCTCCAATCTCTCTTGAGAGCCATCGTCTGAGGGTCTGGCTTTGGTTTTGGAGATGCAGTTTCGGTGGCGTCTGGTATGAGCGTTGCCGAGGTGGTTGAGCTTGATTCGATGATTGAAGTAGTGACATCGGACTCCGAGAATATGGTAGAGTTTGTGAAGGGTTTGCAATCCACATCGCCAACTGCACATTCGGTTCTTCGTACATGGCTTTTGCTTTGGGGGTGACTTAACGCAGTAGTGAAAAGAAAGGTCATGCCAATAAGGCAATCAATGGAAAGCCGCATATTGGCGAATCCACACACGATGAGAACCTAGGAAGGAAACGTTTGAACGAAGGTGTAAAGAGTGAACCTTAGGAAAAGATAAAAGGAAACTGTTGCTTGGTGTTTGTTTCTGCTGAGTACTCATTGTGCCTTATATATTCTGTTCATTGACGAACCTTGACATCTCGTATTGCCAAGCTCATCAGCTGCATATAGAAGCTATCCATTCTCACTTGCCAGCAACAATGCCTCTCGAATATGAACCAATCACTTACAGCATCTTTGACCGTCCCTGTCCTTCATCATTTCTTTGGGAAAGTATATCCATGACTTCAGGTCTTGAGAAAGCGCCACGATACGCAGCCACAACGCTGCAGCGCGCTTGACAGGCCCCAGAGTGGCTGGTGGAGACATCGTGCATACTAAAATAGGCAAAATGTCAATACCCCAGGGTTTTCAGGTAGCAGGGCTGAGGAATTTGCCAAGGCGGACACCTCAGATCGATTGCTGGTACAGTAAGCTGCTTTGGTTGCTACAGCTAGGCAAGGTGATTTTCTAAGTGACCCTTCGGGATCAGTATGATCCCAGATGTCATGGAAGCGGTCAGCGACCAAAAACACAATGGTACGGCGTTTGATGTATGCTTGAAGGGGCCGTCCGAAATTATCGCGTTCCTAAAAAGCTGATCAGTGACTTGTTTACCATATCCGTGCTTCTTAAAATCACAGAACTGTACAACAGAATAGTACATGCATTTATGCACCGTATGTGTTGTGGAATAGAAAGCCTTTTCGTAGTTACGTTGACTTCGACTTTAGCTCATTTTGCTAGCTTTGGGCCCCAGAACTATACTTTGTTGCACACATACCTCTCTCAATTCGTACCTGAATCCTAACCCGAGTCAGATCACTGCGCACATGCTACCCTCTACCTTCTCAGCTCTTCACAACAAGCCACAGACTCAAAATCCCATCGCGGAGAATGGCGCTTATACGCGCAGCCATGCCAAGTAGGCGAACAAGTCATGTCTATCGTCAACATAACCTCCACATAAACTTGGCGACTACAAAGCTGCCTCGAAAAGCCTCTTGATTCGTCGCGCTTGCCAGCATGGCACCCATTTTCGGTCATGAGCTGACATAAGCACATAGCAAAGACAGTGTATGTTTACCGATGATCCGTTAAGTGAGGCTCGCTTCCGATGCCTTGCAGATATATTATACCTGGCTATGGCCAAGGGTCACTCAGAGGGCAGAATGCAATGGTCCGTAGAGCTGCAGCGGCTTTGGTACGGAAATTGCCCATATTTGGTATCAAAGTGGTCCTTTGCGATGGCTTGTTCGCGGGAGCCCGATTCGTTGATACTCCCTGGATTGTTGCTGCTCCTCTATAGAGTCCACCTGGCCTGCTCGGATTCCAATGCGAGCATTGCCTCAGGGCCGACTGTGGATCCAGAAACTTGAACCAGCATTGGGAGAGTTTTTTGCAGCTGTGATGAATATCATAGCAAGTTCAGGGTGATCTCCCCGTTGCCCGGAATGAGCAGAAATTCTGCAGCTGATAACGCGATGTCTGAGGGAATTATATTGTGTATCGTGCTCGTTGGTTACATTGATCGTAGAATTATTCAAATTTACCATTCAAGTAGCAATATCTATGTTGAGTATCCGTCACGTCCTTACACTTTCGAGATATTCACAACTGTGTCAGCAACAGCGACAGTCCGAGATGACAGCTGTTCCGCTGTTTGGGTGCCTCAAAATTTTGTATCCTTGAAACCATAACATCTCATTGTGAAGATGAACCAGAGGTATCTCAGGGTGACCCACCGGAAGGTACGAGACCTGTGTGCCAGTCAATCAATGCCACCAAACAGTCCACCACCTATTGCATCTCGCCCAGGCAGCTTCTCGAAAAGCTTATTAGATTCTCATAACTGGAATCCACACACTCGGACGAGCAATGCTAATTAAGTTAGATTCGACTTTCCACAACTTGAGGCAGCTGAAACGATCATATAGCAGTCTAATCCATTAGTTTGTGTCTGCCTGGTCTTGTACGAAGTATTGGAAAAGGATCGCTGCGATTGCAGCACCTCATGATCTACAACTCACGCGCGAATGTCTAGGAATAGAAAACGCTGCACACTAATGCGATCCCTATCTACAGAGTCAGCTGCTTCCCCAATGTGATTGCCGACATAGGCTCGTAGCCCAAGCTGGAAGCTGGCGGGTTGTGCATTCCCTAAACTCAACCTACCCAGGACACAATGAAGATGGCTTAAATGCCCGGGAACAATCTCAGAGTCATGGAGTATTCTGGTAGGTTCTATCTTTTTTTTTTTGTTCATGCTCGACGCTGTCAAAAGTTCCACCCGGGTTAAGCGTCAAATTTGCCGAGACTCTATTGTGGGGAAAAGGGGGGCTTAGGGCCTTCGATTGGAAATTTCGAGGAAGTTCTGCTGAACTCACGGGACGCCAATGTTGTCTGTTACCTGACCAATGTCGCGTGCTTGAACACACGTGCAGATATTTGCGATCAACTAAACTTTCTCTGTCTCTTCATCAAGGTTCATGGACATCGGACAGCTTTACCCCCGTCAACCACAATTGATCCCCGATCCGACTGACCATCCGATAAATGCACCAATACATCCATCAAGACTTATGACATGTCCGAAAGTCTTACAAACCTGAAATGCCGGCCAAGGGCTTCGTCCCAAGACTTCCAGATCGCAATCGACATACTGGATAACGTCCGTCGCCACCGCCAAGCTACCTTAATCCTTAGCGCCAAGGTCAACGATGTCACTGCACACGCCAACAAGAGGCTCTGAAAGCACACCTCCCGAGTCTAAATCATGGCGCAGCTCTCCCAGAGTTCTTGAATCACCGTTGAGGGCTTGGGGTTAGGGTTCCGGAGACTTGATCTTCCTCTTTCCGTGGACCCTGTGACGAAAGCCAAGAGAAGCACCTGCTAGCTATTCTCTCCCAAGAACACAGGTTCATGGCTGACGTTAGAGAGGCTGTGTCATATATCTTGGCTGGCAGACAATTCAAGATCGAGAATATATATATGTCTCGCACAATCCCCAGACACATCTTCGGTTCTAGACCATCAAACAATCAATCTACACACACAAACCCAGCTTCAAGCTAAAACCACAAATATAAATCTACACTTATGTTTCGCTCAAAGTCACCCGCGAAGGCACCGAGTCCACGACCAACAGCCCAGCAAAATACCAAGCTTCTCCACGCTCTCTTCATGAACGAGGAGAACAAGCGGGACCCCTACACTCGCCGACCCAGCACAAGCACTCCATCAATATCAGAGCCTACAAGCCGACGAAGCTCTGAGGGAAAGTCAGAGGACGAGAAGACAGGACGGACTTCACAAGATGGGACTCTGCATGTCATCGGGCAGGAGGAGGGTAGCTTACGGACCAGCTCCGGTTAGAGTTGTTCATCATCATCATGGTGGTGGAGGAATGGGAATGGGAGGTTATGGTCGACGAGGACCGAGGATGGGTGGATACGGAGGAGGGTATGGGGGCGGAGGATATGGCAGGAGGAGAGGCAGGCGCTGCTGATAATTGAGGGAAATGGCATTGAAAATCAAATGAATATTCGCTGGATGAAATCTGGGATGTGGGAGGAGCGTTTGATATTCCTGACGATTGATGATAATGGGTCTCGGATAGAGTTTACAATGTATGAATAGAGGGATTCTTCGACAGAGTTTGGTAATGCATCATATATGATCACTAGAATGTTGAGTTGATAAGTGATTCATTTGCATTGATAGTTTTGTATCTAGAATTAGATTTTGCTTTTGTTCGATTTCACAGAGGACAGTTTCTCCTCTAGTTTTGCAATGCTTCTCTGCATATTCTGCAGTAAATCCAAGATGTTGGGATCCGTGTCCGAGTTCCCCAAAGCTCCCTCTGCACTGTTGCTACGAGTAGATCCTGGCAACGTTGGTAGTTGAGAGCCCTTGGCCGGCTTGCAAGCGCAAGAAGAACCATTGCAAATGCAACCAAGGTCAACTGGAGCGCCCGGATCGAAAGAGGACGCCTGATGAGCGAGACAAGCCATGTCGTCCTCATTTAGCAATGTCCATGGCTCGGTGGACAGGTCAAAGTTTTCATCTAAATCCGGGATGAAGTCATAATCATTCTTGCTCGTACAGTGGAACTCTGTTTTTGGGTACAGATGAGGAGCACCCGAGAATTAATCAGTGGCAGACCTTGCAAAGATACTGTCCTTCAATGAATCTCTCAGCGAAACCGAGTTGTATGACACTGGGTGCTGTATCATCTGTAGGTATCTGGAATTGATGGCCTCTTGAGATACGTCAACGATACTAGAGACTTGTTTGGCAAGTTGATCTTGCAGTGGTTTGATCGCCTCGGCGATGAGGGCTACCGCACGCTTCCTGAACTCCTTCGGAAGTTCCAAATCACCAAACTCTTCCAATGTCAATTTGTCCTCCTGGGGTCGCTTCCCGAGAAGACTTCTGCTGGTGGCCTGGCACACTAAAAGTTGTTTAGTCTCGGTTTCATTTCTTGGTTGGGGTCATGAACATACATGTATTTGTGACTGTATCTGCTAGCGGGAAAAGCAGCTGATATATCTCTTTCCATTTGTCCTGCTCATCCTGATTCGGATATGCTTTCTTCTTGCTGAGAAGGGCCAGTTTCACGTCAGATGTAAAGCCATCCTTTGCTTGCCGTAGAGCTGGTTTGCAAGGAATGTCGGATTCTGCATGTAGATCGAGCTTCTGCTTTGAGCTGAACCCCACTTTGCATCGCTGGCATTGATATTCGATATAGTGTTTCCTATACAGATGTTCCCTATGACAATTAGTAGTGGCTCCTCAAAGTGCTCTTGAATACTTACTTCAATTTTGCAATGTCCGGCCACGTGCCCCCACAAGTATCTATCCCAGTGTTCTTCTTGAACAGCGTAGAATCGTATATACGAAAGGGACATGGAAGCCGCTGCTGGATTCTCGATTCCAGGAGTTGATCAGAGGAGTCTTTTGCTGGCCGCTTTCTTGGCCTCTCATTTTCTTCCTTGCCACCGTCCCTATCCAGATCTCGTTTCGGGACTCTATTCTGAGTACTGCTTGGAGGAGTCGCAGAGGAAGAACTTGAATTCATAGACGCCTTCGGGAAGCTAGCCACATCTCCCTGTAGGGAGGGTACGGACACATTTTTCATTCTCGTCCCTTTGGTTGCATCTACCAGATATTCAGCTGAGGCATCGTGTTTTGTGTATTTACTATCGCAGGCGGAAGCAGACGATCCACGCGGCGCTATCGGCGAAGCATTCTCATTATGCTCGTGCGGTCCTTTCTTGAGAATAAATGGTCTCTCAGTATGACGCTGATAATGATCATGAACCATAAGCCCTTCCACTTCAAGATTTAACCTAGAAAGTGTACCAGAATCATACTCCTCTTCTGGCTGTCCACTCTCATCAAGCTCTGCTTCGTTTGCATAGCCACTGCCAGTGTCACCTAAATGATAGCCCTCGTAGTTCAGGTGACTTGGATCGGCCATGTTCGGGTTGAGAATACGCTCACGACGAGCACAGGAACGGGCCGCTGTCTGTATATTCTTCAGACCCTGGCTCATACACTAAAGACAGCAGAGTGCTTAGTACACTTCATATCTACCATCTCAACAGTATTAAAACTAAGATATTACCTTTTGCTCTACCACATTCCACTTTTCACCAGTCTGAGCAGCAAGAGCAGACCATATCTCACGCCTCATAGCCATATAATGCTTCGCAAGTCTCTCTCGTTTAAGGCCGTCCCAATCATCCACGGGTTGCTGCTCCATTAGACGTTCGTGTCTTTTACGGCATGCATTAGCCGTCCTAGTTGGAAAGTGCATCTGTTGGATTGGTGCCCAATTCGCTCCTCGAGCACGAGCTGCCAGGAGTATCTCATCATCTGAAGGAGTCCAGGCACTGACTGAGGGTCGGATCATAGTCGGTGGAGTGGAGTCCCCTTTATACACTATCGGCGTTGGCTTGAGTCTGTGATATCCATTGACCGAGAAATCATTTTTACTGGTTTGGTTTAGAGAGACAGGATCTTTGAGGTCCGGTACAGAGTGTTTTTCAAGTGGCCAATCCGAGTATGGACCTGAGAGTTCTTGTGATGGCTCGCACATTTCGTTTAATTATGTGCTGGAGTGTGCTTTGATGACTTTTTGTATACTCGTTCTTTGGCGTAGGTCACCTCTGGAGGACATGCGCGAAAGAGGACAGTCAGCTTGATGAGATGATAAACGGCGTCGCTCAAGCTTCAACAAGCCTTCGCTGGATCATGTAACAATGAGATGGAGTATCAGAGATTTCCAACATGTAGTTGATAGACGAAGGACATGATAAGCAGAATTATGGCGGCAGCTGAATCAGGCTGCGAGATTGTTGCGAGATCTCCGGTGAGGTGTGCCACAAACCGTCGGCGCTTATGACCAGGCTGCGAGTTTCCTAACTGGACCGCATGCATCTCGAACTTTCATCTTGGCGATATATTGTTCCAGGAGGATCTCACAGGTAGATGTGAACAGAATACAGAAGTTTCGCAGAGTGATGAAGACATAATCCAGCAGATTTCGCAATAGTGGAACACAGAGATGTTCGTCTTTTCGCAGAAGGTCATGCTCTGCAGGATATAAATTTTCCTATCGGCCACGAATCATGGACACTTCCAGTCACTAGATCAACAACTGTGACTCAAAGATACAACACTATCGTCTAGACAATCTCAGTAAGAATCCAGTGGATCCAAAGGGCCCAGCTAAGTTCGATATCAGATTACCTCGCACACCATCACGCGATGTCGTCAACAAACACCCAGAACTCCGCAGGCTTCACCAGGTAAGCATTGCATCTTGACCGAGCTCAAATAAGATAGTCGAAGACTTCTCCATGATGGAAGCGCTAAGATGAAGGTCAGAAGCGAAGCAGCGAAAAACGCAGACACTACCGAGAAAGTCAACAAAGCTGCGATGCTCGCTTCCTATCTCTATGCCGCGCCGAGCGTCTCCGAACGCCTATGGCTAGAGGGAAACGGTCGCAAGAACGACAATCGCTTCAAAGCGCTGAGTACAAATGTTGAAGGGCTGGAGAAAGCAATTGAGAAAGAATGAAGTCGCGCCTTGATTAGTATAACAAGCACTACGTGCTACTGCTGCTGTTGCTGCACGCGAGGAAATCGTATCAGGTACAGTTTTCAATCTTAGAGAATGGGAAAGCTCAGCTTGTAATTCTATTTCCAGACCTCTGCCTCTTCCAATGTAAAAGCAAACATTTGTAATCCAGGTCTCAACAATTCATGATTGCATTTCAGAAGCAAGACATCTAGGAAGATAAAGCGAATCAGACATGATGACTATTCTCTTTCTTATATATATTCTCAACTTGAGCATCTTCTGCCTTCCCAAACAATTTCTCCCGAGAATCCCGATATCCTGTGTCCCGACCACGTTTGGAATGACAATTCAATGACTCGAAATATTCAGCGGAAGTTTCTAATGATAAAGAGGTTGAATAGACGCGATTCTGACGTGCGGGGTAGTGTGTATAGAGCAATTAGTAAGTAAATCAGATTAGAGAGATACCAACGACAGGAGAATGTATGAAGACTATTTACTGTCTAGCGTCAAAACCATATCTTCACGAATTCCAAAGACGTACCTGAAAGATGAGACACTTGCCTCGTCCACGTCAATGAAGTCACATACCGTCGGGAACATTGACAAGAAAGACAAGATCAAAGTGCAAAAGATACATCTGTATTAGTCACTCGTGTATCAACGATCTATGACCTAATCACATGTATGCCACTTAACTCTCCCGACCTCTCTTCAACTCAATCCACTCAACCTCAAAAATCCGCCCATACTCCCCTAACCATGCAAGAAGACCAGCCGGCACGGTCTGTCACTTCCACGCTCAAAGGCTTCGACCCAATAACAAGTCTGTACGCAAGCAAGCAGGTAGGCAGGTATGCAGAAGCAGAGAAACCAGGATGATAGACCCTATCAAAATGAGACGCCGTCAAAAATGCTGCAACAGAATTCACAATACCAATTTGACTACCCTGATATCCACCCGGGCACTTGACAAAAGAAAACTTCATCCCGCTGAAGGTAGGAGGGAAGATGAAAATCAAGGACAGCCAGCAAAATGCCAAAGTGGGTATCGCTGTCCATTCATCCAGTTCAACCATCTTACACGATTGTCGTCCGCCAGAATTGCAAGAAATATGTGCATTAAAGGAGCGAACAAGATACATCCGGACGCTTTTGCTTTTGGAAGAAAAAGAGAAGCTGCGCCGGGATTTGCTTTTATGTGCCGCACCAAGTCGAATGACGAAAGAAGATGAAGGTGTCTAGTATCTGTTGATACTGCCAGAACTAATCTCGGCTCGCTTCATTGGTGGAGGTGGCGGTGGCTTCTTTGCTCTGCTAGGTGGTGGAGGAGGTGCTTTTCGACCATTCGTAGCATTGTTCAAGGTTGAGTAGCTGGCGGTTCTGCTTCCTACACTTCCATGAGAAGTTGCTGGACTAACAGATCTAGCACTGTATGATCGGTCGGGACTGGCGCTGTTCAGAGTAGAGTCATCGGAAGGATCACCGAAAACATCAGGACCGTTGGTGTTGACTCTGCTTGAAGGCCGAAGTTGTGCGCGTAGAGAGCCTGGATCCTGTGGAACAGACTGCTTGCGGTAACCCGAAACTGGTGTGGATTCACGGTATATGGCAATTGGACCCTGGAATGTGGATGCGCGACCAAAGTTTGGCCTATTTGGAGACTCGACTTGAGGATATTCGTCATGTGTATCGAGACGGGTATCAAGGCGGGAAGAAGATGGAACACGGCCTTGAGATCTGATGGTAGGTCTGACTTCTGGTTCTGGCATTGGTGGAGCCTCTTCCTGGTATCTGTCGCTGTAGGAATGGGCTGTGTTGGATCGGGATCTTGGATTCGGTCGTCTAGAATCTCGTTGAGGGGAGGTTTGTCTGTTGGTATTAGTGAGGTACGCCAAATGCATCGTTGGAACTTACCCTGCAGGCCAGTCTCTCTTCAATCGAAGAAGCTCATCGCGACATTTGTCATAGTACTCCAATTCGGACTCCAAGAATGCGCCCAAATCCGCAACACTTTCTGCTTCTGCTTCCTTGATATCCTGCATACGTCTGAAAACGTCCTCGTTGGACTCTTCGTATTTAGCCTTCTGGGAACGGAGCTCCTCTTCGACCCGGAAATCCTCCCTCTTTGCCTTTTGCATCTTCGAGAGGGACGCATCGTATGCCAATCGACGTTGCTCAAGCTTCTTGCGCGCAGCCTACGAGAGTCAGTAATTGTACGGAAAGAATCCGCGAATCCATACCTGATATTCCTTCATCATCGCCAATGATCGTTCCAGTGACTCCAACCATCCTGTTGTGACATTGGCTACGTAGCTCTCCTGTGTCCGGGCAATTCTCTCGTTTGCTCTTCCCATGCCTATGCCAGTCAGTACATTTCCCTACTATTTGGCCAGATATACGCACTTATGAGACAATTGCCAAACTCCGAATCCGGCTCGAAATCCTCGCCATGGTGTATCATCGTCTGGCCAAGATACCCGACTGGCAAGACCTTCTCCTTATCCTCAACCTCGTTGCGTCTCGAGAGCGACTTGACGTAGACGGTCATGGACTTTTGTAATTTCTCCATACCTGTGTAGGATCAGCATCTGCCATTCTCGCAGATCGAACAAGCATACCTTCGTGCCTCAAGGCCATCTCCATCTCCAGAGCTTTGAATTCGTCAGACACGCCGGTCTTGGACTCCTGTCCCATCTTCTCCCCTGCCCATTGCTTGACCCTGTCGAGCTTCTTATTGATATTCATGTTTGCGGTTTATGGATCGAATTGGTGTATTCGAAGGTGTAGGATTCGAGGAGGAAGAGAATCGGTAAGGTTGGCGGGGTTGGTGTTGTTGTTGTTATTGTCGCTGAGAGAATAGCAAGCCACCCAATTTGTGAATTTATCCAAGGGATGGTAGGTTCTTGGTCCGAGTAATGTCACAAGGGACAGTAGCGACAGTGTGGTGTAGAAAGGTGATCAGAAACAGCAGAACCCGGGGGACCCAATGCTATTGGGATTTTAAGGCCGTGAGAGAATGAGGTGATCCTGGTTTTGTGGACGAGTGAGTGAGTGGTGGTCGAAGAGTCCTGTCCTGTCCTGTCGAGGAAGATCGGTGGGAGGGAGGGCCGGAGAAAGAGTGGATTAGGAAGAGAGTGGGTTCCTGGCCGGTTGGGTTGGTTTGGGAAGGAGATAACAGCGTCGAACGTGGGATGGGATGGGATGGACAGGATGTGTCGAGTCGTATCTGTCAATTCATGCAGTTGGAAGGTGCGCTGCAGAAGAAAACGGTGGGTTGTGGAGGAGCATATGCGGAACAGAAAAAGAAGAAGATGTGAAGCAATTCAATGCACTACGAATGTACTGTTTGTGTAGTAATTTTGTTAGACACATACATACAATACTGATCAAAAGTCCGGGGAGGGTTGGGGTGGTATTGTTATTTTGTTGGATGACAGTCTTGGGCCCTGTCCTGGTTGACCTGGTGTTATCCCGTAGTTATCCTCTATCCTCCCTATCAAGCGCAATTCGATATCTCCGCCAAGACCCGCCACTCGACCTGCATTTGCCTGCCCCTGTCCTGACCTATCTTCTCCTCTTCTCTTTGTCGCTACAAATAATCATCCTATCCTATCCCGTTTCACCCCTCAACGCCTTCTCCTCATGCCTCAGGAAAATTGCTGTGAGTCTAGCTTCTAGCAAGTCAAGTCAGGAACCCAGACCCTGATCGCTCACGCTATCCAATCGGTCCCGTCTCACTCCACGACGGGCATCGACAGCGTGTCAGTTGGTCTAAGCCACCATCTTTTGTGGATGAAACTCTTTTCTCTCCGTTTGGCTAAAGTCTGACGCGGCAAAAAAAACCGAAGGGCGACATTCCAGCACGCGCGGAAACACGAGGTCCTCTCGATCATCAAGTGGCAACGATTCATCCTCATCAAGCGCTCAATCCCACCCAAGCATCGTCCCGGCATCCGGTGATGGGAAGTCTGGGTGTCCTGACAGACCTGTATGGAACCTTAAGGCAGATATATTTAGAGGTCCACTGGAGTTTCAGATGAGGCCAATCTTGGTCGTCCAACTAGATTCCGGAGCTTAAATTCGGGTGAGTACGCCGTCGATGACGCCGTTGAGAACTTGCAGAGTTCTAGAACAGGCCTTTAGAGCATCTATGATTTGCTACACATGTGAGCGTTTCGCTGGCGCTTTTTAAGGTTGTGTCTGAAATATCATGGAGTTTGAAGAAGATCAGAGATTGAAATGTTTTGTCCCAAGAGATGTCAAGGCTTCCTATACATGACGAGTAAGTTTGAACTGTAAATGCGGAATTTGCCTTTTATGATGTCAGATTGTAAGAGATCAAATGGGTTGACGAATTCAACCGCTCTGAACTTTCATAAAGATGAGATGATTCGCCCTCGGTTTCTGATGAGTGAGCTGTTCCGAGGAAGCCGATCTGAGATTCGCACGTAAGATTCGATATACGATTTGATATCCTGTCGGAGGATGGTGTACGGACTTTCCCAGGACTTCGGCTTCTTGCCAGTTACGACTTGACGCCGTATTGATCGTATCGTGAGGTCGAGGAGGGATCTCTACCCCGCGCTTCCGTACAAGAGGCAGCTCTTCAATTGGGGAGGTTGAAGAGGAGATGCAAATCGCTAGGGTAGTCCGAATAGAGGGACCAGGTCCAACACTACAATTGAAGAAATCATCTCTCCATCTGGCGTAATCGTAAAGTCTCGGAGTTCTGTAGTGAATTGTATCTTGGCTAGAAGGAAAAGGGGATGCGCTAGCGTTGTATCGACCACACTCCCAGAGCCTTTCACTAGCACACAGGGCGCTACATGGTACATAAATATCAAGATACTGCTCAAGTCCATGCAAATCAGTTCAGTGCTAGATACATAATTGGCCTTCGTCCACCGCTGGATTTCTGTGGTACACCATTTTGACCTCGGGACCAAAAGCGGTTCCACCCATTGGTCGGCTCTTAGTCATGAAGCAGGGTGAAGATTTCTCCCACAACACTAATGGTTTTAGGTAGTGTAATAAGACGTTTTGCGACATCACACGTCAAAAAGAGACGTCTTCGTGGCTCAGTTGGTTAGAGCGTTGGTCTCATATGCTAAATATGAAGTGATTGAAGAACGATCACATGATATCCAAAGGTCGAGAGTTCGAGTCTCTCCGAGGACAATCCATCCTTGAATACATTTTCTTTTTGCATTTTTTGATGCTTGTTATTGTTTGGGAATGTGGTTTTCTTGAAAAAATGGCTTGGGGCAATAAGCGAGCAGAGACTGATAAAGCGGGGCTCCAAACCACCACTCTTGAGTCCGCAGGGACGGAGGCTCTATTTAGAATGCTCTAGATGTCATGAAAGATCTTTCTGACATTTGCTAAAGTGAGATTCCAAGAATTATTCCTTACTTGCCAGACGAATATTTGTTCTTCATTTGTTGAGCAGGCCCCAACCAGTCCAACACCCTTTCTGGATTCCGAAAATTGGATGATGAGTCCTTCATTTTGCTTCAAGATGGTTGCATGTCCATACCTATGCTATCTTTCTATATGACCTGTAATCAGGTTAGTCACTATAATTATCTGTCGCATTGGGCAACTTGCTTGGTGCTCAAGAGTCGAGACTGAAAGGGGAGAGGAAGGGTGAACTAGTCGAGACCTGGTGAGCCCTCAGCGCTGGGTGATGCAGACCTCACCCAGAATGGGGAGCATAGATCTGCGAAACAGAATAGTTATATGTATCCTTACTCATTCAGCACTTGAAATTAATCAGAAGGTGTTCTGACCGCCAGATTGTGCAAGTGACCAGCTGCAGTTTGAGTCTCCTTGCTGATGCAGAGTTGGCGACCTGGCAGCTTCCGACATGTGTCTGACCAAGATGCACTGGGGTTTTCCCGTTGCATCTGTTCTCAAGCGCAGTGATAAAGCTGTCGCTAGATGTGTATCTCTCTTGCCTAAGTCTTCTTGTTTACGTTGGGATTGCTCTAGCTCGCTTAGACGCTACCAGGAGAATCTCCAGGTCTAGCCAGGAAGCGTAGCGCATATCTAAAATCAAGCTGAGAAGGGCTAAGTCGTTTTCCTACAAATGCTGTAGTGGTAGGTCGTACAACCGCATCTTCCCTCAGGAAGAAAAATCATGTGCATCTCATGTGACCCTATTTCGGTTCTACATTTTCGCCCGCATTCCGTCTTCATCGACGTCACCGATTAACGAAACCAACACCCTAACACCCCGCACTTCACCCGCTCTCTCATCTCATCTCGCCTCATCACACAGCATCCGCTCATGACATTTCAAATGTCAAAACGCGGGGAGACCGAAGGCTGCCGCCTTGTGAAGAGATGGAGTGTAGTAGCTCATCCGCCATCGAAAAGGACTCATCGATCCGTATGGCGATTAGAAAACCGGTCATCTTCGCCCTACCATCCTTTGATTAGTATCGATGGATTGCGATACATGACCTTGAGAAATGCGTATCAACTTGATCGTACGAGTCAAAACGCTCAATTAATGGGGCTATTTTGAATCAGAACCTTATGAGATGTCCAAGTATCAAAAAAGGAGCACCACGAGCTGCCTGCCTTTCTTGGTCTTTGCCAACACTTTCAAACACAGATCCCGAAGCGCAGGATTATGATTGGATCTTCAAAAGCAGATATCACAGATCTGAGGCTCAAAGCAGCCAAGACGGCAATCCTCGTTACGAGATGCAAGATCAACATCAGATTCTCACAAAGGCAGCCACCCGCCCACAATAATACCGCCGAGGCTACCTCATCATACAGATTAATCGCCTCATCTACCAGCGTACGCCGCATCCGCATCTCACCTGCATGGAACTGTTGGCGTGGGATTGGAATGAGATTTTATGGAGTTCTCATAAGGACATACGTCATAGTATTTGCTATCGCCGATGGCCTGTCAATTTTTGACATACCGGAGCAACAAGCTGCACAACTTCTGGAGGAGTACATGACCTGCAAAACTAAGTCGGCTTACCGATTCATCCTGCCGATCTCTCACGTCAAATCAGGTAAATGGTTGCATACGCAAGGTACCATAGGCCGAACGACGAAATCCATAAACCCCACCTCTCACAATTCCGATTCTGGTAAGGAAATTTTGGTCTGCCAACGAAGCAGAAGTCCTTAAATGAGGTTCAGACATAGGACATATTACCTCTTCATACTCATCGAATTGTTATATAGAACTTTTTACAGAATTTCAAGTCAGTCTATCAAATGGCACACGACCGATTTCGGGTAGCGCAGCTGTGCCGTTAGACCCGCCTCCTCGAAGTCGAACTAAGCTTCAAGCAGCGCGACTAAGCATTTCACAGCGGCCTTGACCAAAGCTTCCTCGATCTCCAAGTGGAGGCTCACACCTCCTCGTACAGGATATGACGTATTCCGAGATGTCGGTACCACAGTTATTGACTGCTGGTCTCCATGGTCTCAAATATTATGAGCGAGCCATCCCATCTTTTGTCTGATGCTCTTAAAGGATCGCATTTCCTTCTTCTTCCCCTCCACCATCTCTCCCCACAGTGTGTTCGCTCAGCTGGCGTGGTATTAGTTGGATTTAAATGAGCTATCGGTGGTAAACCCCACATGTATCTCGATTTGTTCTGAGAATGTTACAACACAATCCCATTTCTTCCAATTATCAAACACGCATCATGGAGAATCCTGGAGAGAAGAGCGCGAAAACAGCGCCAATGACCGAGAATGGACATGACGACACGATGAATGAAAAGAGAATTAATGGGTCGGAAACCTCATCCACAACCAGAGCGGAACACGATACACCACACACAGAAAAGACGGAGGACATTGCACCTCGCACCTCACACCACCCACGGTTTGGGGAAAACCAGGTATTCATGCCACCAACAAACGGCTCTGGTGATGCGGACGACCTTCCAAATGCCAAACAAGTCGGCACATACGACAAGGTAGAGCTTACAGAGGACATGTGCTATGACGAGCTGGGATACTCGTTTCCAGAGTGGAAGAAATGGTAAGAATTCCCGAACATATACTTCAGGCTAGGCACTAACAGATATCAGGATGATCCTCACCATCATTTTCCTCGTCCAAGTCTCCATGAATTTCAATACTAGTCTATACTCGAACGCGATCCCCGGTATAACGGAGAAATTCAATGTTAGCGCACAAGCAGCAAGATGTGGTGCAATGATTTTCTTGGTCCTTTACGCCTTTGGTTGCGAACTCTGGGCACCATGGAGTGAGGAACTTGGACGATGGCCGATTCTGCAGCTCAGTTTGCTGCTTGTCAATATCTGGCAGCTGCCCGTAGCTCTTGCCCCGAACTTCGCCACAATCTTGGTAGGCAGAGCTCTTGGTGGCATATCCTCCGCAGGTGGATCGGTCACACTCGGAATGATCGCAGACATGTGGGAAGCCGACAACCAACAATACGCAGTCGCATTCGTTGTTTTCTCCTCTGTTGGTGGCTCCATCCTGGGTCCCATCGTCGGTGGATTCAGCGAAGCCTATCTTAGCTGGCAATGGTCGATCTGGATCCAGCTCATTTTCGGCGGATTTGTCCAGGCCCTCCATTTCTTCTTCGTCCCAGAAACGAGATCAACGATCATGATGGACAAAATTGCCAAGAAGAGACGCAAGAACGGCGTCGACAAGAACATCTACGGACCCAATGAACTTGTGCCATTCAGAGATCGATTCTCAGCAAAGGAAATTTTGGTCACATGGATCCGACCATTCAAGATGTTCTTGACTGAGCCTATCGTCCTGACTTTGTCACTTCTTAGTGGTTTCAGTGATGCTCTTATCTTCATGTTCATCCAATCGTTCGCTTTGGTGTACGATCAATGGAACTTCAGTACCGTTGCCCTTGGACTGGCTTTCATCCCCATTGGTATCGGATATGTTATTGCATGGATCTCGTTCATTCCGGTCATCAAGCGGAATATCAGAGAGCGACATGCAAAGCCCGACGACGAAAGAGTACAATACGAGTCCCGTCTTTGGTGGCTCTTGTACACTGCACCATGTCTCCCAATTGGTCTTATTGGATTCGCATGGACTTCAACCGGCCCACCAATCCATTGGATGGGAACTATGGTCTTCGCAGCCATCGTTGGGATTGCCAACTATAGTATTTACATGGCAACCATTGACTACATGATCTGTGCGTACGGTCCATACTCCGCCTCAGCAACAGGAGGCAACGGCTGGTCCAGAGACTTCCTCGCTGGTGTTCTCACCATTCCAGCAACTCCATTTTTCACAAGTAAGCCTGCCCTCCTATCCTCTCCTCAGAACGTCACTAACCTCAACCCCCAGATATTGGCAGCAACCCGCTTGCCTACGCATCCACAATCCTGGCCTGCATCTCCTTCCTCCTCGTCCTTGCAGTCTACGTGATCTACTGGAAAGGTCCCGCGCTCCGTGCACGCTCGCCCTTCGCCCAACAACTATCCGATGCCCGTAACGACCAAGATACTCTTGGTCGTCGCTTGTCCAAGATCCCGTCTGAGAGCCAGAGACGTGCGAGTGCTGTGAGAGCCAACTCGTATGTGAGATCGCAGCAGGATTTGAGGACCAGACATGCGTTAGGAAGTAGACAACAGAGTTATGCTGGACAGGCTACGCCAAATAGAACACCTAATAGAACTCCTGTTGCTAGTCGGAGGAATAGCTTGGCTGGGCATGGGAAGAAGACGGTTGCGTGAAGGAAGGCGGAGTTGTAAGATTTACTAGATCTTTGTATAGCATTTGTATCTATTAGCGGCGTCAGACGTATATTAACATATACTCAACCTGAACTACATCGAAAACGGATATATTTCACAAGTCTGTTGGGTATTGCTACGAGGTTGTGACCGAGGTCCTTCTATTGGGCACTAGTAGTGTAAACGTCCATTTGCATTTCTGTTTCCATCTTTGGAACTCCACGCCGAGCGACGAAACATTTTCAGAAATGATACATTAAAAAGATCTCCATCCTTTGAATAGACATCCAAATTGTACCATTCTCTTTCACAGAAACCCCAAAACCGGACAACATCACATGACTCTCCGCAAGGAACATTCGAAAGTGGGGCATTTGAGGGGCAACTGGGGCATCTTCCGTAAGAACCACCAACCAAGCAGGATCAAGAAATCCGGACGTAACGTTTCTCTTTGCTCCATTCGAGGGTCTTTCAGTCTTCAAATAATCACTCGCGTCCTATCTTTTCTTAAACAGCAAATATCAATCTCCAATGGCCTTGACGTACGTACCTCGGTGAAACACCAACCGAGAGAACTAGGCGTTCAATTACGCCTCCATCTTTCACAACTCGTTCACTGAACTGTTCCCAACCATGGATCTATTCAGAGTCCAGAGTGTTGAGGGCTATCCTCTCTTCCCTTCCCTCCCAATTGACGACCAGATAGAAATAGAAGCGAAAAGTGGGGGACTCCTCACCTGCAAACGCATCTGGGTTCGACCCTCTCTCAATCTTTCCCCATACCCATCACGTGTACGCATCACCACTAACAACCCCTCTCAGGATCCCACCAACGCACAATTTACACCTTGTGCACTCCCCTACATCTCAGCCATCCCGGCCGTCGTAGCAATACTCATCCTGCTCTCCACCATCCTCTCATTCCTCCCTTTCTATCGCCTCACGCCACGATGGCTCCAGAGTTTCGCCCAGGAGCCAGAACTACATTCCCAGCGTGTCACTTTCATCAGGAAGAGATATCTAGGATGGAACACCATCTTCCTCTTCGCCTTCTCAGTATCCGGGCTAGCATTCCAGATATGGAGCGTATTCTGGCCACGATTCAGTCTCTTGATGGTATACCCATGCACAGCATGGATCGTGGGCACGATTCTTATCGCTGTGTACCGGCCGGCAAAGACTCCGAAGGCATTGCTGGCTTTGTTTAGCTGTGTTGCAGCTTCTCAACTCATTGTCCTCGTGGATGGATCTTCTCATCCATGGAAGAAGCATGATGTCCCCTCAATCCTAGCGATTGCCTCAGCATTCGGAGCAATCATAACTATTTTGCTCATGCCCCTCCGGCATCCTCTCCGCGGAAACGGGGAGATCAGTCCGGCATTCGCGAAACCAGCGTTCGAGATGCGCAGTCCGGAGGATAATTTGACGCTGTGGCAGTTCATGAGTGTGTCGTGGATGGCGCCGCTGATCAAGATGGGGAATGAGAGGCAGTTGAACGATGAGGATGTTTGGAGTCTCGGGTATGAGTTTAAGCATCGGGGATTGCATGATGAGTTTAGGGAGTTGAAGGGGTCGGTGCTGAGGAGATTGTTGGAGGCGAATGGGTTGGATTTGTTCATCATTTCGGCGTTGAGTATTATCGAGCTTGTTGCGAGTGTGTATCCCTCATCGTTTCGACGAAGATACTGCTAATGAAGCGTAGATTTCTCGGCGCCAGTGCTATTACAGAAGATTCTGCAGAGTATGGAGGATCACAGAGCGCCTAAGCAGGCTGCTTTGAAGTATGCTCTTCTGTCTCTCATTGTTCGTCTAGTCTCAAGTCAATCGGGCGTCTTCTCGCTCTGGTATGGAAGACGTGCATATGAGCGATCCAGAGGCGAGTTGATTACTATGCTTTATGAGAAGACTCTTTCCAGGAAGGTGGTCAGCGTGAGTAGCAAAGCTGTCATTGAGATCGACCCTGAGAGCATTCCGAACGGTCACACGAAGTACGCAGACCGATCTCAGCTGGAGAAGATTAAGGACGTTATCATGAAGCCGATTCGATGGCTCAGAGGTGGATCTAAGAAGGCGAAGAAGTCGAAAGATCTTGCATCGATGGGGAAGATTATGAATCTGATGAGGTTCGTTCAGCCACGTGCTTTCATGCTAGTTGGATACTGACAGGTGACAGATTCGATGCGTACGAGGTTGCACAGCGGTAAGTTGGCTCTCGTCTGCACTTCAATTCCCTGCTAACAAATTTCCAGGTTTTGGGAATTCTCATCCCTTGTTTCTCAGCCTCTCGGGCTGGTGTTCGCAGTCATTTTGATCTGGCGTATCCTAGGCTGGGCATGTCTAATCGGAGTAACAGCCGTTTTGGTTGCTCAGGCAATCAACGTCTTGATCGCGAAAGCGGTCTTGTATTACGAGCGAGAACGCAGGATCGCAACAGACACGAAACTGCACAAGATCTCCCAGCTAGTCGATGCCATACGGCACTTGCGGTATTACGGTTGGCAAGATGTCTGGCTAGCCAGAATTATGGAGGCAAGACAGCATGAGTTGAAATTGCGGGTGATTACCGCTCTTTGGAGAGTCTTGATATCGTTCACAAACGAGTTTGCGAGTGGACTGTTCCCCGTTTTGGCCTTTTGGGCATATACGGTCCTGGCGGGCAAGTCACTTAGAGTCGATGTGGCTTTCCCTGCACTTCAGCTGTTCGGCATGCTCGTGTCCAGTTTACGCGAGTTGCCGAATTTGATCACTGTAAGTTTGTATCCTCCATAGCCATATCCTAGTGCTAACTCCAAGCAGGTCCTCTTGAATGCAAGGGTCTCTGTCGGGCGTCTTGAAGAGTTCATGAATGAGCCTGATAAAGAAGAGACGACCTTCACACCAAGCACGAAGATCGAAATGAAAAATGCATCATTCGCCTGGCCTGGTGCGAAGGATCCCGTGCTACGCGATATCAATGTATCCTTCTCTCCCGGGTTGACAGTCATTTGCGGAGAAGTGGGTGCGGGAAAAACTGCTTTGCTGCAAGCTTTGCTCGGTGAGCTTGATCAGCTGGATGGAGAGTATCATCGTACGAACGAGATGGTTGGGTATTGTGGGCAGACGCCCTGGCTGCAGAGTATGAGTATTCGGGAGAACATTCTATTCTCAGCCCATTATGAGGAAGCTCGATACAAGCAAGTCTTGGAAGCATGTGCATTGATCCCAGATATGGCGAACTTCAAGCATGGAGACTTGTCTCTGATCGGAGAGAATGGAATTGGCTTGTCAGGAGGACAGAAGGCACGCGTATCACTGGCGAGAGCCGTGTACTCGAAAGCAAACGTGCTACTTCTTGATGATCCGCTCTCAGCACTTGATCATCAGACTGCTGAGTTCATCGTACGAAAATGTCTAGCTGGGTCATTACTAGAAGGCCGCACAACGATTCTGGTCACTCATCGTACGGAATTATGTCTTGGGATGGCAGCCCAAGCAATTCAAATCACGAATGGACGTTCGGTTCTTCTTGATCCAGAGACCATTCCATTCGAAGAACTTCATCGAGTTCGATCCTCAGATTCCGCGAATGAAGCACACGGAGACGAAGAACAGAACCACGCTGCTATCCCTGATAAATTCATCGAGGACGAGTACAGGGCTCATGGAGGAGTCCAAGCATCAGTGTACTGGGCATACATCAAGGCCGGAAAGCTTAAATGGTGGTTCGTCTTGATTTGCTTGTTGGTCGTCGGCAGAATCGTCGAAATCGGTCAGACTTGGTTCTTGAAACAGTGGGGAGAAGCGTACGGTGATCCGATCGAACAAGCATCTGGTCCATTTGGCGATCTCCCTTCCCCTGAGACGAATATTCGTCCATGGTTGGTAGGATTC
Organism: Cadophora malorum; assembly: GCA_017365405.1. NCBI lineage: Eukaryota > Fungi > Ascomycota > Leotiomycetes > Helotiales > Ploettnerulaceae > Cadophora > Cadophora malorum. The sequence continues at coordinate 199,145 of JAFJYH010000015.1, read as the reverse complement.
TTTCTCATTGCAGTGGCTCAATCCGTTGCATATGCAATCACTAATGGGTTCATGATTGTTATCATTTACAAGGCTGGAAAGGACTTGTTTGAAAGAGTTATGACGAAAGTCACTCACGCTACATTCAGATTTTACGATGTTACGCCCGCGGGTCGCCTGATGAATCGCCTCACATCCGACATCAATACCGTTGACGGAAACATCAGCGCTCAATTCCAGTACGTCGCATTATTATCCATTTCCTGGGTATCATCAATCGTCGTCATTGGATCTGTCACTCCGCTATTCCTCATCTTTGCTATCGCCCTTACGGTGGCATTCATAATCATATTCCGACACTTTTTACCAACTTCTCAAAGCCTTCGTCGACTTGAGATGGTATCCCTGACGCCATTGATCTCGAACTTTGGAGCTCTAACAGATGGGTTGACAACAATCCGAGCCTTCGCTGCCTCTTCCCGGTTTCAGGATAGAGTGATTCATGTGACGGATGATTTCCAGAAAATGGATCACTTCTACTGGAGTCTCCAAGCTTGGCTCATGTACAGATTCGACACGCTGTCTGCTGGCTCAACGTTCATCCTTACAGTCCTTGCTCTCTACACGGGTGTTTCAGCTGGCCTCACAGCATTCGTGCTCACCGCAGCAGCCACGTTCGTTCGCTCAACCCACGCTCTTTGCAGACAGTATGGTCAGCTACAGATGGATTTTGTCTCCGTAGAGCGTGTAGTCGAGCTCCTCCATCTCGAACAAGAACCACCTGGGAAAGTCATGCCACCAGCTTCTTGGCCACTATACGGCAGCGATATCGTATTCGAAGACGTCACAATCCAATACGCTCCACATCTCGACCCAGCACTCTCCAACATCTCACTCACCATCAAGGGCGGCTCCACAACCGCACTTATCGGGCGTACTGGCTCAGGCAAAAGCACACTTGCTCTGTCGCTACTTGCAACTACACTCCCTGTGACAGGTCGTATCCTCATTGACGGCATCGACATCTCCACCGTCGATCTCCAAGCCCTCCGCAAACGCGTAACATTCCTCGCTCAAGAACCCGTCCTCTTCCCCGGCAGCATGCGCCAGAACCTCGATCCGCTAGGAGAATACAGCGACGTCGAATGCTCGACCGTGCTGTCCAAGATCGCATCGCGTCACGAATGGACGCTAGACACACATATTGACACAGGCGGGAAGAACCTGTCGCAAGGACAAAGACAATTGGTGGGCTTGGCTAGAGCGTTGTTAAGGAGGAGTCCGATAGTGGTTATGGATGAGGCGACGGCAAGTATCGATAAGGAGACTGCGATGCGGATTCAACGAATTTTGAGGGAGGAGATGAGGGAGAGTACGGTTGTGACGATTGCGCATCGGGTGGAGGCTGTTAGTGAGGCGAAGCATTGTGTTGTTCTTGAGAAGGGAAGGCTGTTGAGGGAGGGTCCGACGGAGGGGTTTGTTGGTGAGATGGAGTAGAGGAGTAATTGGTAGAGGCGTCTTAAAAAAGATAGAAAAAGTCGCATAGAGCATTCAAAGCCTGGATATCTTGGATTCCTGCTATCACTCTTCCGTACCTAAGGCATATCTGATTGTATTCCTAATCTGATCAGTTCTCGCTTGTCGCAACCTTCATGCAAGTCAACATGCCCCCCCCTGGATAAGCGAGTCTTCTCAAAGCCGGATGAGGACATCTAAAATACCATTCAACAACCAAAACAACACACCGGGCATCGCAGATATTCCAGCATACGATCTTGAAAGATCGATATGCACATAAATAAAAATAACGATGTAGAGTATCACTACATTCTCCAGCCTCGGTTCCCCTTCTTGGCATACCAATCCTGTCTGCAAGGCTACGCAATGATGTCATAGCCATATATTTTCCAAGTTTACTCTAAATCAAAACTAACAATCAACAACCAGCTTCTCTGTGCAAGTAACACGGAAAGTATGCTTTGTCAACGCTCGCTTTTGGCTCCAATTGCTTTATTTCAAATCATTACAACCTCAATTGCTGCACAAATTCCTCTTCTTCCACAGTCCCATTCGCAGGGATACCAATTCGATCCTCTTCTCCAGTAAGTTCCCCTTAACCCACTATTTCGCATTTTATATGGTTGCAAATATACTTCGACGGATACAAGAGTACTTAACTGAACAATCGCTGACTCCCTATTCCCTTAGTCTTCCTGGTATTTCACCATATTTCGATGCAATTGGCTTTGGCCTCAGCCACGAAGCACCCCGACATTGCGAGGTAACAGCAGCCTCCTACCTAATTCGCCATGCAGCCATCTACGCAAACGACAAAGACTATGAAGCCTACATGGAACCATTTATTGCGAAACTAAACTCCACATACGACACCGCCTCGGGCAAGAAACGACAAGGCTGGAAAGGGCCCCTCTCCTTCTTTGACAAATGGGAGAATCCCATCGATGACCCAGATACACAATTAGAGCAGATCACTCCCCAGGGGATCAAAGACTCCAAGAAAGTCGGGAAACATCTCCTCTCACGATACCCGAAATTGGTACCAACGACGAAGAAGATATATGCGGATACGAAAGCCAGGACGCAGGATACCGCGAAGGCGTTTGTGAAGGTCTTTCCGCAGGAGGTGGAAGTGGTGGAGATTGATCTCAACCGCACTTCATTCCACTCCCAGGATCCACATAAAGCCTGCAATGCATTCTCGAAAAAGGCGGGAGATGATGAACAAGGAGCGTTCATGTCGAAGTACACCGCTCCTATCATAGCCCGTCTACAGCGCCATTCGCCAGTTCAGTTGAGCGAGACGGACATCATGGGCATGCAGCAAATGTGCGGGTACGAATCTGCCATCACCGGCAAGAAAAGCAAGATCTGCGAAGTCTTTACCGACGATGAGTGGATGGCATATGAATATTGCTGGGATTTAAAATACTCGCATATGGTCGGGCACGGCAACGATCTTTCTCCATACCTAGGATTTCCATGGTTGAACACGACATCTCACCTCATGTCTAAATTCCACAAACCTCGCCACACATCTTCATCTACTCCTTCAATGCCTAAACCAGACCCAGAAGTCCCCAACGACGATGGCCAGCGCTTCTTCCTCTCCTTCACGCACCGCGAAGTGCCACCTTTCATCGCCACCGCCCTCGGCCTCTTCAACAGCTCCAACTCGCACGCGGAGGAATTCCCCACGGACAGAATAAACTGGAGTCGATCATGGAAAATGGCCGAACTGATACCATTCCTCGGCCACGTCGGTATCGAGAAGTTGACGTGTAATGCGGTGTCGCTTGATCCAGAGGATGATCATGAGTATATTCGAATTATTGCGAATAGTGCGCCGAGACCGATTCCGGGGTGTGAGGCTGGACCTGGGGCGAGTTGTAGCTTTGATAGGTTTGTGGAGAGGATAGGGAGGGGGATGGAGGAGTATGGGGATTTTGATAGGGTTTGTGGGAATGGTGAAGAGAAGGAGGGGAGGGAGGAGTTGTAGAATTTACCGCATTTGTATAAATAGACATCGAGCTACTGTATACACAGTAAACATTATAACCGAGTGATCATCACCGTCCTGTCAAACAGCGGCGTCCATATCAAGTTCTTGCCCTGATATGTCTATTGTGCACGAGCGATGACAGGTTTCGAAGACCCTCGCAGTTGTATGGGAATGAACGGTTATTTGGCGAGTATGTCAGCCCCCATATTCATCTATGGAAGACTCTAAACCATCGCACATCCCATGTAAACATCACGTGCTAGTACACGAGAAGGCCCCCCAAGAAAATCCCTCCTAAAATATCACTGGCAACATCCACTTCTACATTACGCTTTTTGCACTTTCCGACCCCTTCACCTATTCCAATACGTTCCCATAGTGTCCCGATACCCAAGATAAGGAAACCAACCTCACCGATCCATCGTGCAGTTCGCCGGATCCAGCGGGGTAGTTTATAACCAGCCATCAAATCTCGTAGCTTCACATCCAACAACGCACCCAGGTACGAGCCCAAAGATGGGATACTGCATGAGAACTTCCACTAGGAAAACCTTGATATCCTTATCTTTGACATTTGAGAAATTCGCCGCTAATTTGCTTCGGTTGCTGGGATGTAGCGCAACAAGCTTCTCCACTAGCTCCACTATTGGAGGCTGGAGGCTAAGAGTGGGATATGCCCGGCGATGAGGTGTGTGGAGCCGTCAGATACCGAGAAGACTTCATCTATGTTCGAAGATGATTGTACAGTAATTGCGATGACGGTAGTAATTCGCTGAGATTGGGATGAGTGGTTCAAGTGATGTCTTTGAGCGAGTCGTTCATTGGGGATCGGGATTTCCGATGGAAGGAGGTGGTATATAATAAGTCTTCAGCCTCTTCTGGCAGTTGGTTAGAAAGGTTGACAAGTCAAGAAAACATCTCTTTCTCTACTCTTCGGTCGCAAAAATGTTGTCTCTTGCTACTTCCCTCGCACTTCTCGCGTCCGTCAGCCATGCCTCCCCGATTCTCCAGACGAGACAAACCAATGAGACGAACCCATTCGTCTTCACCAACTCCAATGGCCTAAACTTTACACAAATGAACTCCAGTCTCCCCAATGTCGCCATCTTCGCCACCGGTAAGTCTGCCTACCCATCACACTCGTACTCATCCTAATTTCCACCCAGGCGGCACAATCGCCGGCTCAAGCGACAGCTCGACTGCAACGGCAGGCTATACCGCCGGCGCCCTAGGAATAATGACCCTCATCTCCGCCGTCCCGGAACTCCTCAACGTCTCCAACGTCGCCGGAATCCAAATCTCCAACGTCGGAAGCGAAGACGTGACATCCACCATCCTCCTAACCCTCGCTAAGGAAATCAACAAATATGTCTGCCAAGACGACTCCATGGCCGGCGCAGTCGTCACGCACGGCACCGACGTCCTGGAGGAAACGGCGTTCTTCCTTGATGCTACTGTCAATTGTGGGAAACCCGTAGTAGTTGTTGGTGCTATGCGTCCTGCTACAGCTATTTCTGCAGACGGTCCTTTCAATCTTCTCGAAGCTGTGACCGTCGCAGTGAGTCCGGAAGCGAAAGATCGGGGAGCGATGGTTGTAATGAATGATCGGATTACCAGTGCGTATTATGTTACTAAGACGAATGCGAATACGATGGATACGTTCCGTGCTCCTGAGCAAGGACATTTGGGAGCATTGTTGTCGAATACGCCGTACTTCTATTATCCGCCTGTGAAGCCGACGGGGAAGAGTGAGTATGCGGTGGATAATGTGACGAGTATTCCGAGGGTGGATATTTTGTTTGCGTATGAGGATATGCACAGTGATACGTTGTATAATGCTGTTAAAAGTGGTGCGAAGGGTGTTGTCGTAAGTTTCATGTCCTTGAAGAGCTTGGGTTGAGCTAATGGGGTTTAGATTGCTGGTGCTGGGGCTGGTGGTGTCAGCACTCCATTCAATGCTGCTATGGAAGATGTCATCAGCAATCACTGCATACCCATTGTGCAGAGTACGAGAGCTATGAGTGGTGAGGTGCCCTCCACGGGCATTTCTAGTGACACTGCTCTTCACATTGCGAGCGGGTACCTGAATCCGATGAAGTCGAGAATTCTATTAGGACTTCTCCTGGCACATGGGAAGAACATGACCGAAATTGCGGAAGCATTTGCGCCTTCGACGGTCGCATGAGGGCCTGAATGACATCATAACAGAATAATTCGATGAATGACAGAGTGAAACCTGATAAACTTGTGGTCTAAATATGAATACCATTCTTCTCCATGTGATATAAACAAACTACTAACACGTTTTCTCGCTTCGCCTCACAACCGCCACCCACCAGGCCTGCCTAACCTTCCACAATATATACAGGAACAAGTGAATCCCTTCCAAGTATCAGCATAATCGGGGAAGGACAAGCAAGCGATTGAAGAAATGGTGTGTTCGAGCCCAAAGGAGATCAGACAACCAAAACTTAGAGTGGTAATATCTAGAGTAACAGTTTGCTGGAATCTAGAATAACCAAGGGTTCGCCTATGTACTAGACATTAGTCTACTGTAGTCTCATTTAGATGGATCTGAGATCATGGCGAGGAGAATCGCCTTTTATTTGGCTTTTATTTGGCTTTCATTTGGCTTTCATTTGGCTCTTTCCGGCTGGGCTTCTTTCAAGCCAGGCGATGCAGTACGTTTGTAAGCATACTTGGAAGTCTTCGCGATTGTTTCATTTCACTGGTCTTGTCACTCCATATGCCCCAGGTGAGATCATTGTGCATATCCATACACCAGATTTGGTCTCCACCTGAGATCAATGTGCATGTTCAGATACCAGACTCAGTAGATCGCCACCTGAGACAATGCCCCAGTGCTTGATGCGCACCACACAAATACATCATGTTCCTCAAAACCATATACCTCAACACGAACCAAGCACCAAGTTAATGATCATGTGATATAAATTGACATAAAGAGCCTGACAGCCCAGACGCCTTGTCTCCTGACAAACTAAGTCCGACATTCGATTTTGTGTCTAGAAAATAAGTACGATCAGACGATCAAAGCAGAAGTAAATTCTAAGTCAAGTCCTACCCCCGGACTGAATGCCATCAGCATTTGAGCTTGGAACTACACGAACTTGCAAGTCTGTAAACCGCCTCTTACTGTCCATCGCCCATGCATGACCCTCACCCCATATTCTGACAAACCCCTCCCACGCCCTCGTTAACATGTGCAGAGCTTCCTGTAAACGATGCTGGCCTTCATAAGATCTACCGAGATGATATACGGCAGCATAGCAGATGTCATGGTCTTCTCCAAGAGTCTTTATTGCAAGATTCAATACTTGTTTCGCACTGACCTCAGCTTCTTCGAATCTTCCTTGAGCGATAAACATCATTGTCAAAGTACAACGGCTTCGCAGAGTGTCTATATGATGTTTCCCCCGCGTCTTCTCCAGTATCTTGACTACACCTTGCATCAGCTGTTCGCTCTCTTCGTGCTTCTCCTCTCTGCTTAAAACATCTGCAAGATATCTCTGGGTCCGTAATGTCTCCAGATGCTCTGCGCCCAGGACTCTGGTTTGATCCGCGGATATTTCTCGTAACAATGATTCCGACTCCTGAAACCTTCCCTTCCTTGCATATATGAGCCCTAGATTTGCTCGGATTGACATGGTATCGAGGTCTCTAGAATGTCGGTCTCCACCACGCGCCGTCAGGATTGCAAGCAGTGTCCTTTCGGCCTCGACAAATTCTCCTTGGTCACACCGCAAGCTGGCTAAGTATTTCATAGGTCGAAGCAGCAAACCATCATCTGGCTGCAGAGCGGCGCGGTGGCCAAGTTTGATTACCTCGTTAAAAATATGTTCGGCCTCCTGTAAGCGCCCCAATTTAAGTAGGCACAATCCAAGTAAAATATTAATTTGCAGATTCAAGGAATGCTCATCAGGAATGAGGTTCACAGCTTTCCGTAGTAAATTTCGACAAAGCTTTTCGGCAGGTGCCATATTGCCCTGATCATCAAGTATTGATGCGAGATTTAGGAACGCTTCAAGTGTTCTCAAGTCATCTTCACCGTGTAATACTCTAGACTGTTCTGCTACGGCTTTGAAGCAATCTTCAGCCGAGCAAAGCCTGCCTTGACTTTGTAAGACCTGTCCTAGACGAGACATCGTATAGAGTGTTGCTGGGTGATTGGAGCCGTGACTCGCCGTAAACTGGTCCAGCCTACGTCTTAGGTCCAGCTCTTCCGCCTCGCGATATCTCGTCTTTGTTAGAGTCGCTGGTGCATGTGGCTTGTCGGAGACATTGAAATTCTGTGACAGAGAATTTGTAAATTCCAGAAGGAGCATGTCTCGGGAAGTCTGGGTACTGCTACCTTCCGACGGCGACAGGTGTTGGATCGAGGAGTGTGTTTGATGTTGAACGCCGCTGTCCGTATCGAAGCTGGATAGAATACGAAGAGATGCAGGTACCACCCTGGGGGAAGGTGCGGGTGATGGAATGGGCGTGAATGGAGCTGGACTTTGGCCTTCGAAAGAATAGGAGTCCAGCTCCATGAATACGTTGAGGCTTTCATTTGTCGGGGAATTGGGCGTTGCTACCACATCCATAGCGCCATGGAAATGTTCCGGCTGATGGTTCATCGTCATGGACCAGTTTCTAGTCGGAGTGCCTGAGATGTTTGGGTAATATGTCGTCTCCCTCACCTGCGGCGAAGAAGCTCTGATTGAAGCTGGACTGTAGCTGATGTCTGATGGAGTAGAAGGTAAGGCTTGGAGAGTTTAGAGAATATCACTTTAAAGGCTGATGAGAAACCCACGAGAGTCTAGCATTTCCGATCTACTGGCCTCCTGTTTCTCGAATCGTTTGATCTTGGACTGTGGCACTGGTTGCTTTCTGATGCGAAATTTGACTATCTTGCCCTTCGAGAGCCGCTGCTGCTGCTTCCGCAAGATGTAATCCATCTCGTTCTTCTTGACGTTCTTCTCAAGGTTCCACAACCTGACCTTTTCCTTCAACTGTCTGTCACTATGAGATGTTAACTTCGCTCCAGATCGACAACTCAGACTACACGTACTTGACAACGAAGCTGTGTTCCTTCTCAAGTGTATCTCTGATGTCCGGCAGTTTCGCTCTTTCAGTGGTATACATTCTCGTTATCAGGCTTCGTAGAGCCTCCCATTCGTTTTTGCTGTGTCGCTGAGCTGGTTGTGGTAGTTTGGGAGGATCCATCGATCGCGAGGCTGAGGCATAATTTTGATCCATTTTGGCAAGACGCGGGTTGACGGTAACGTGTGAGGATTGAGTTTATCAGAGGATGTCAGCGATGTTTCGAAAAGGAATACAGATATCTCAGACGGATGCATTTCAGGTCCATGAGAACTTCTATGACGACGGAGGTCTGTTTCAGCTCAGCCTCTAGAAGGGTTGCACAGGAAACTGGTGGCGTTCACAGGACGCCCAGATTGGCCACGAGGTGAGCAGGGGGGGATGCAACGTTTTACAAAAGTTCATTTCTTGGCAAATCAGACATGTTCCTGTCAAGTCGGTTGGCATCTGCATGAGGCTTGTAATTGGTTACCTAGGAATAGACAAGACCGGACGCGGCGGTCAGTACTCACGGCTCGCACAGGACAGGGCTGGATGCATGTCTGATATCTTGTTGACTTTCAAGCCTGGCAGAATTTAGCAAAAGTACAAAAATTGGCCTTCAGCAGCTCCCAATCAGCTAATGATTAAGATGCTTCGCTGCGGCATCGTGCCCTACCTCATCACATGGGATGCACCTCTTACAAAAGGACAAAAAAATGTCATCTGGCGACTGGACAACCACGTCAATACCCAGTGCACACTACACCAATTCATTCTCCCCCTCAATCGCCCAAAATGCACATCTTACAAAAGTCCATTTCCCAGATATCAAACACCAAGACATTTGTTGTTGCCCTTGAGTGAACGAGCCCCAAGAAACCTATATTAACTTGGAGATTCCCACAGCAAGATGTCCTTCCAGATTATCGACTCCTCCTTCCAGTCCGACAAAACGACTCAGCCTTCATCAAGATATTCTCTCTCAATTCTATATCCTCAACGTAATCTGTCTTGAGAACAATGTCTCCTAAACCACCCAAGGAAGCCAGCTCCAAGTCCACTAGTAGAGCGTCTAAGGTAAGCGATTACCATCTTTCCACTACCCAAACAACCAGTGGAAGACTGACAAAACACAGAAACAAGATTGCCAATGGCGCCACTCGGCCATGCACTCTTCCTCTGATACCGGCACTGAGTCTCCAGTACTGGAAACAACAACCATGCAACGCGTAAGTCCACCAGATACACCATCCTATCTTCCTCAGATGCTCTGGTATCTGCACTAGCAAAGTCATAAGATACGCGCAACCCCCCTCTATGACCTGAGAATGTTGGTAACTGATATGTTTCAAACAGTGGATGAACGAGACCTCGCAAGAAAGTCCCTGGAACGATATTGCAGAAGTGCAGGTAAGGAGAGAGAGATATGAGGAAGGGGCGGTTGTTGGAATGGGTGACAATGGAACTACGGCTGGGACCTGGGGATCGAAGTCGAATTGAGATCGAAAAGGTGATGGTTGAAGAAGGCGCATGCCTGTGTGAAAGGGTATGATGGGTAGATAAAAATCAGAAGGAATGATATAAAGTGCGATACTGTTGAAGAAGGGCGCAATGACAAGTACCTTAGCAAAGATGCCAAACGGCTCAAAAATCCACAAATGTACTGATATTGCATGTTTCATCCCCGTATTGTACACTGCGATCTCCCACCCACCCAGTTTTCAAGCGCATACAAAGAATGCATTTATACGATGCTCAAACCCCGCCAGCAAACAAGGAACATTTATCTCGCATCGATATTCGTTTCGCCGAACACCCTTCCGCCCAACCATCCCCAAGTTTAGAAGCAAGCAAGTACCTTAAGCATACGCCCAGCAGCTCTCGCATGTAAAAAACAACATAAAGTGATCATTTCCTCGTAATGCTAATTCCCGAATCTTCCTCCTACATTTAAACTCCGACAAAAGAAATCATTTGAGCTACTGAGTGATAAATCCATGCATATATTGATAAGATCTAGCTGAGCGTTGGTGGTGGGCTGCCAGTTGCGCTGATACCATTGGGGAGCTGATGGAACATGCTTGAGTCTGGCCCTGAACCTGAACTTCGATGAGGACTACCGCCGTTTATCGACTTTGACTGATCGGACCTTGGAGGTGTGATACCGTTCATCTGCTCTGGATGCATCAGATCGCTCATATGAGGGTTGGTCGAAGATACTGGTGAAGACTGATAACCTGGCAGACGTTGTTTTCGACATTGCTCTTCGTAATCAGGATCATGCTCCTGGACTCTGGTGACCCCCTCACGTCTAGGGAATCTGTCCAATGGAGGCGGGTGTTTCAAGATTCTTGTTGCAGCTCCACCTTGTCTGACCAAGTTTCCATTGATGTAAAACTTTGGTTCGGGTATGGAGGTTTGTCCCGGAGCAGTTTCTGGGTCAGATCTCCATTTCGGCTCGCTCAATGGTTGTGTAAGATCGCTCCGAGGCGCTTGGAGTTCTCGATACTCGACTTTCAGCTGGACGGATCGGAGATGCGCAATGGTTGGAACAATGAACATGAACTCGGATACCTGCGGTAGTTAGTAAGGGCGAAAGCCATTAGATGGGCCGGCATACCTTGACAAAGAACAAATCAAGATCCAAGAAAAGTGATCTGTTCTTCTTGATGACTTCATCCTGTGGTTCATTTGTAGCTGGCAAAAATTTACGAAGGCTTGACCAGCCATCGTAGAGGAGATACTGAGAATTGTGGGTACTCCAGACTGCTCGTTTCTGATCGAAAGTCAACGGAACACGATCCCAGGCGGAGACTGATACAAGTTAGCAGCTGAGATAAGCCATGTGAGAACAATACGTACATCTGCTCAAAAGGAGATCTTGCTCCCCGAGAAGTATCGCAGCATGAGTATTGAGCATCCACTGTTCCCGACCAACAGTCTGTCCGGTGTATTCTGGCTTGATGGTATCGTATCGATAACCAACGATCCTCTTGAATAGATCCACAATCTCTGGAGACTGATGCCCATTAGGCTGGTCGAATGTCAAGTCAAACCATTTGAGCAGAAGAGGTAGCTTTGCCAGACGAGCATCCTTTCTCTCCTTTTCGATCCTTGCCTTCTCCAAACGCTTTGCTTCCTCTTGCGCAGCACGCCTCCGTTCGGCTTCTTCTTTCTTAACTCTTTCTTGTTCAAGGAAGATCGCTTTCGCTTTGGCTTCTCGCTCTTCCAGCATCTTTTTGTGAATTTGTTCGGCTTCCAAGCGCTGCTGCTCTTTTCTCTCTGCTTCCTCTTGCTCTCGTTTCTCTTCCTCCTCCCTCTCAGCTCGTTCTTTGGCTAACCGATTTTGCCTGGCCTGCTCTATCTTTTGTTCCTCGATCTCTTTCAGCCGAGCAGCTTCTGCTTCAGCCTCTTCTTTTTCACGTAGAAATTGCGCTTGCTTTTGAGACTCTTCCTCTTCTAGTTTTGCTGCCAAAGCTGCGGTCTCGTCCTTGGTTTCTTTCGATGCTCGTTCAGAGACCTTAGACTTCTTCGAAGTTTCCGAGGGTGACGTAGGAGCGGACCGTCCCGTTTTGGCTGGACGACTTGACTTTTCTGTACCAGAATCTTTTGGATCCTTGGCTTCGGAGACTGTATTCTTCTGAACCGGGCGAGCATGTTTTGCTTTATCAGAAGTGGATTTCGTTGTCGTGTTCTCGCGAGATAGATTGGATTTCGCGACCGAGGTCCGGTGTTCTGGCGAGGAACTGTCGGTTTTGTGCCCGCTAGTGGTGTCTGATTCTAGCTTCCGTCTTTTTTGGTGAGGACCATCCTCGTAGGCAGGTGTTACTTCTTGCATACCCGACCTAGGAGGGGTCTCACTTTTGCGAGGCCGCTTAACTGGACTCTCGCCACGAATGGCACTGAGTCTGTCCTTCGAATCGTCCCTCTTCAGTGGTCTTGCTCGATCCTTATCGGATGTCTGATCTCTATCGGACTGAGTAGAGCCAGAATTCTTGGACACGCGCGGGAGGTTGGGACTAGATCTTCCATCTGACTTGTCATGCTTCGAGTCGGAAGGCGCACGCTTCTCTTTGACAGATGCAGTAGATGCATTAGAGACAACACTTGCACGCCTTTGCTTCTCAAGCTCACGCTCTCCCCTCAACTCTTTCCCTGACACGAGCTTCCGGCGGGGCTTCGCGGCAGGCTCACTCTCAGAAAGAACAGCAACGTCGGATTCGGATCGACGGACTTGATTCTTCTGCTTTGGCGGGCCGAGGGGGCTGGTTTCCCGGTCAGATATGGAACTAGAGGCTGCATGTTCCTCCTTTCTGGGCCGACCTGGTCCTCGTTTGGTGATATTTTGTCCATCTTTGGATTGTCCAAGAGATGAGGTGCTTCTGTGAGCGCTCTTGGTCGGCTCAGCTTCTCGAGTTTTTGGGCTGGAAGTGCTCCTCTTGTGCGATCTGGACGGCTGGTGTTCCTCAGTGCGCACTTTCCTGCTATCCACGTCCCTCCCATCTCGCCGGAGTCCAGGAGACCGAGGCTTTCCAGGAGATGCTTTATGGCCTTTCTTGTAAGAATTGAAGGCGTTTTTAAGAAGCTGCTCCTCTTCCTGCCAATATGGTCCAGCACGCCTCTTCGCCAATTCATAGTATGTTTCTCCTTTAATCCGACGGGTTGGATCGAAATCCGAGTTTCCAAGGAAGAGTTTGATGACTTCGAGATGGTTGTCTTTTCCAATTGCAGCGAGTATTGGCGTAGACTGGTCTATCGGTACTCCGTCAAGTGCAGGAGGATCCGGGCTGAAGTTTCCGAGGGCGAAAAGTAGATTAATGACGTTGTCATGACCTCCTCTTGCAGCGTTATAGAGAGTCCGAGCATCGTTTACATTTGGCTTGACGTTTAGGATCCGATTTGTTGTCTCTAAATCGCCCTCACTCGCAGCCGTCTGTAGCTCTTCTATCGTGTAGCCCTTCCAAAGATTTCGATCCTTGGTTTTCATCGAAGACCGTGCCGTTCTTGCGATTCGATTTGTGGGACCTAGACTCTCATTGGCCGGTGGTGTTTGTCGTGGACTACCTTTTGGATGTGACATTCGTCCATCCCCGTTGTCATGCATGTGATGATCGTCTGAGCCTCTTCGGTGTCCAGAAAATTTCAGCTTGGCCGCAACGATAGCTTCTCTCATCTCCGTCGCCTTCTGCATAGCTTCCATACGCTCTTCCTCATCATCGGAGTCGTCCCCACTTTCCCCTTCCATGTCAACAATAAGATCAAGAGGTTCATTGCCCATCAGATTAGGCTTGCTTGGATTCGCCCCTGCCTCAAGAAGCAGTTTCACTACCTCCACATTCTTATTGTCCACAGCGTCGTGCAGCGGTGTATCCCGTTCGAGATTAACACAATCCAATTCACAATTTCCAGTATCAAGCAGAAACTTGACAATTTCCACGTGTCCGCCTAGACTAGCAGTATGAAGTGGAGTGTTCATAGCATTGTCCGCGAGGTTCAGATCTTCCGGCCGTTCTTCATACCGTTGCTTGACATTTTCCAATCTACCTCGGCTGCATGCAATTGCAAGAAGAGTTTGACCGGAAGAGTTGACGTGCTTCTTATGCGGTGCCATCTTAGCGGGTGATACGGCAGATTCTCCGGTCGTTGGTGCCGCAAGACTGCGCAATCTTGAGCTCCGTGGATGCGAGTTACCACTCACCGAGGAATCGTCCGAATGGTACTCCGTGGACTGCAAGGGAGCAGGAACACGTTTCTTCTTGTGGCTCAGGCCATGGGCGGATTTCGAAGGTAACTGGGTCGAAATGCTGCGTTTGTGACTTCTTGGCTGGGGCGAGATAGATCTTGTTCGTTTCCGTGGGTTGGTCTCGTTGTGACCCTTGGATCTACCGGCTTTGTGGTCGGCTCCTGAGCTTCTCTCTCTCCCAAAGGTGCGAGGCTCCGTCTCCTCCTCATCTCCAGATACAGATGCGTACCGTCTCCTGCGCGGGAAACCCCTGTCAACGGACTTGGCCTTATCACGTACTGTTGAGCGCGATCGAGAACGAGGGGGAGGTGACCTGGAGACTTCTGAATCTGATGCTGCGGGCTTTGAAAGTGAAGAGCGTGTTGTTGCAACCGGAGATGTTGGGACGGAGCTGAGTCCACTGGAGTTTCCAAGGTGTGCAGTCTCCTCTGCGCTGGTTCCATGTTTGGTCCTTTTCCTCTTGCCCAGCGTGGAAGTCGCGGTCGCCTCGCTTGGATTTTCTGCCATCGCATCTACATTGCCATCATTTGGGGCCGGCTTTTTGTTGCCATTGGTAGCACTCGGGGCGTCTCGCATTTCCTCATCATCACTCTTGTCCTCGTGCTTGATTGATTTACGGATTTTCGACGGCGAATGGCCATCCTTACCAGGCAGCACTATCGTCTCCGCCTCTGAGTCGCTCTTCTCTCCAGTCTCCTCCGCAGAGGGGTTGAGACGGTCTATCTGCATGGCTTCGTCTTTTGCCAGCACCGGTGGTGATGACCTGATGCCATTTGGGGTTCCTGTTGCTGCACTGTGGGTGCCAACAGGCTCCGTCACAGAGGGATCAGGCTCAGCGCTGAGTTTTGCGGCGACGGCGTCCACAATGGCCTGCGCATCCATGGCATCTATCCCGTGGGTCTCTCGATCCTGCACCTCATCGTGGGCCGGTTTATTGGGAGACACTTTGACAGTGTCGGGCAGAGAGGACCAGGAGGATCATCCGAGTCCTATCACAGTGGGGGGTATAGGCGTCCTGTTGCGGAGGGAAGAGTGGCGCACGGAGTAGAGATTGAGTCTCACGAAGTGTGATACATGCGCGATACTTCGAGAGGGTCTACGGTATTCCAAGTCGTGGGATGGGGGGTCGTTTGTCGTGGTTTTGGAGGAAGAAGCTCAACTTCGAGGTTGAGGCTCAGACTTCCAGCCATTGGATTCGCTAATCTGGGCGTAGTGTACGGCGGCGGACTGCACACCACGACCTGTTTTTTTCGCCCTTCAGGGATGAAAAGGGGCTTCTTCCAGTCCACACCAGCATCCGTATCAGCAGCACCAGCTCGTATCAGCACTCTATCAGTCTACTAGGCTCTTCAAGGCAAGTCGTTGTCGGCAGTCAGGAGCAAAAGTAAGATCAAGGGGTACAACTGTGAATAAACAAACTCCTGGTCATCTGCCGTACTTCCTTCTGCGGGTTGGGCTCCTGCAGGCCGCTGCAGTCGCGTTTTGACCAACTTTCTTCTCCCCAGGCCCCAGCTTCCTCGCGACCGATATCAACAAAAGAACAAAAGCAGAAACGACCTCAAAAATACTCTAGTGCATCAGGTGAAGTCTTTTCAGGAGAAGGAAGAAGAAGAAACGCAGACCTACAAAAGTGCCGATGCGCCGAATTTACCTCCACATTCCAGAGACCTGGCACAGAGCTTCCTTTTCTATTGGAAGCCGTCATTTTGCTACACCATGGAATTCCAAAGGCAATCACTAACCATGCCAGTATGCTTGGAGGACGTGAGGATCAAAGGCATTCCCCAGAGCGCCTTCTACATTTCGGACTTCATCTCTGCAGAAGAGGAACAGGTGTTGCTGAATAAGGTCGGTATGCTATTTTGGTCGATTACTGGTTCTGACGATGGTAGATCGAAACGGCCCCGAAGCCCCGATGGAAACAGTTGTCGAAACGGCGATTGCAGATATGGCCTTCCGATCTCAGCAAGAACAATACCCTTCTCGAAAGCCCACTGCCAGAATGGCTTATAAAGCCTGTGATTACACGTCTTCTCTCATGCCCCGTGTCGGAGGACGAGCCTCAGATCCATATATTCTCCAACAGTCCGCATAAAGCGCCGAACCATGTCCTCATCAACGAGTACCTGGCCGGACAAGGAATCATGCCACACAAGGATGGATCAGCTTACCATCCAATTGTCTGTACCGTCAGCCTCGGGTCTTCGCTCTGTCTAGACTTATATGGGACCAATGAAGGCGGCACCAGAGAGCCTGAACCGAGATGGAAGATATTGCAGGAACCCAGGAGCTTGCTTATCACGACCAGACAGCTTTACACGGACTTCATGCATGGAATCGCGGACGCCTCTGAAGATGCTGATCTGAACCCGAGCACAGTCGCCAACTGGGAGTTACTTCGATCCCCTGACGAGTTCAAACATGGTCACAATGAGCGCAAGACCCGAGTTAGCCTCACATACCGTGATGTTTTGAAGGTCTCGAAGTTGGGAGGGCAACTGGGGATATTTGGCAAGCGCTGAAATCTCAATACAAATATGGAACCATCCGCCATCTGCCAGCCAGCTTCTCTGCCCCGAACTTCTTCACATACCACTTCCTGGTCGAGTCTGCCGTTACCCCGAGGTTGGAAGCGACGAATCCAAGGCCTGCTAGTACGGTCTTATTCAACCATCGACCTGGGGGTGCAGCTACGATTGCAATCGCGACATATATCACACACTCGCTGGTGTAGTGGGGGCAGACAACTTTATGGAACCAATATTGCTGAGGGAGGGTGTACTTTTTGAGGCTGGCCAGATGCTCGTGACACACGTGTTGAATGCTGGATGCCAGAAGGAAAAGCAGAACGGCTATACAAGTCTTTAAGGATGGCGGTCCAAATTCCAGGCCAGTTGCTCGTTCATGCTGGCTCAAGGCAGCTAGAGAATCAGTACCAAGGGTGAATGACAGCTTAGGGTTACGTACCAGCACCTTCAATCCAAACCGAGAGTCCAATGAAGATATAATATGCCATTCCGATCAACCAAAGACCCACCCACATCTTCGACTGAGAAGGTTTCGTGAGTGTGAGAGATTCGTACAGTCTTCTTGTTCCTTGGAAAGTCATGAAAAGCCAGGCAAGAAATACCTGATTGACGGTCATCGAGTGGTTTGGCTGAGAGTAGGAAGCAAGGAATTCGAATATACGCCCATGACTGTAAATCTGAAAAGCCCAAAATATAGATGATGATACCGAAACCACATAGTAATGAGTGAACCATGTATGAGGTACTTGAATTGATGCAATATAGTCAAACAGAGTCCTTGACTGCTTCTTGTCTTCTGTCGACGCTTGTGAATCGGTCCCTCGAGACCCGTATGTCATGATATGTTCTCTGAAAGAGGGAAACAAAGTGCCGCCAATATCGACGGCTGTGCCGAAGCAGAAGAAAGCTTTGCATAGCAATGAGGGATCCATTGTAAAAGCAGTGCTGAAGAGAGGCGTCGTTGATACTGCTTCAGCTACGATTCGATTGAGGTTTAGGGGAAGGTTTGAAGGTCCAACTGGAGCGGCCAAGCGATCGAAGATTTAAGTGGGGCGAACATTTTGTCCCAGCGCAACTTTCCTCTTTTGAATTTCCCCCACATTGCGATCAAGACTACTCGACCACGACTGTACTTTGCAACAACATAAGAGACTACGCTCTCTCCATACCTCATAATCTACCAGTAGTAAGAGTCTTCGGACCCAAGTTTAGCAGTCATGTCGACCACCGTGGATAAGGTATAGACTCTGTACGCAAAATGGCAGTGATATCACAGCTAACACCCCGCCACAGATCAAGGACATTGAGGCCGAAGTATGCTCCCCTTGCCAACACCGCCTTATCGCCGCAGAAGATGGATGATTGCGTTACTTTATACGATTCGCACATGGCAGAAGTACTCCATTGCACCCAGCGCATGCTGACTTGTCGCAGATGGCCAAAACCCAGAAGAATAAAGCGACATCCTTTCATTTGGGACAACTGAAAGCAAAGCTTGCTAAATTAAAACGAGAGCTTCTGACACCAACAACGAGCGGCGGAGGTGGTGGAGCAGGATTCGATGTCGCAAGAACTGGTGTAGCCAGTGTGGGATTCATTGGATTTCCGTCCGTGGGCAAGTCTACCCTCATGAGTAGATTGACCGGGCAGCATTCCGAAGCTGCAGCATACGAGTTCACAACCTTGACGACGGTCCCGGGCCAGGTAGCATACAATGGAGCAAAGATACAAATGCTAGATTTGCCAGGTATTATTCAGGGAGCCAAGGATGGAAAGGGTAGAGGTCGACAGGTCATTGCCGTTGCAAAGACATGCCATTTGATCTTCATTGTACTTGATGTCAACAAGCCCCTCACCGACAAGAAGGTCATCGAAGCAGAACTGGAAGGTTTCGGAATCCGGATCAACAAGCAACCGCCCAATATAGTGTTCAAGAAGAAAGACAAAGGCGGAATTTCGATTACAAATACGGTTCCTTTGTCCCACATCGACCATGACGAGATCAAGGCTGTCATGGGCGAGTATAAGATATCATCCGCAGATATTGCTATTCGTTGCGATGCAACGATCGACGATCTTATCGATGTCCTGGAGGCCAAGAGTAGAAGTTATATTCCCGTCATATATGCACTCAACAAAATCGACGCCATTTCCATCGAGGAGCTGGACTTGCTATACAGAATCCCGAACGCATGCCCGATCTCGTCGGAGCACGGGTGGAACATTGACGAACTGCTGGAACAAATGTCAGTCCTCTTTCTCCAAACACGGGAGGTTCAAACTACCCCTTATAATAGCCTCTATACCCCAGAGGTCCCCGAACTCCCGAAACCCTGGACCTTGAAGTTGATAGATTAAAGTTACTGACGTGTGCAGGTGGGAAAAACTCAACCTAGTGAGGGTATACACAAAGCCTAAAGGAAAATTACCCGATTACACACAACCCGTCGTCTTACGTTCCACAAAGTGTACAGTCGAAGATTTTGTATGTGTTCCCTACGTACTGATTGTGGCTTGTAAACAGCTAGCTGAAGATTATAGTGCAATGCCATTCACAAGACCATTGTTGAAGACTTCCGTGTCGCTGTAGTATACGGAAAGTCGGTGAAGCATCAACCTCAACGTGTCGGCTTGAGCCACGAGTTGGCTGATGAAGATATCAGTAAGTCACAGATACAAATCCTGTCATGAGCGCTCACTCACTCCTTCAGTTACTATCATCAAAAAGTAAGAGGATCAGGCTATTACAAACAATGGCCTCAAGAATCCAACTCATCAGCATGCCAAGACACGGCAACCATTTACGACTACCAGATGCCGAAGGAATCAATACTTGAGAGAAGAAGAAAAGAATTGAGACTTTGTAAATAGCTGCACTTTTGCCAGAAGTCGACGGCTTGATTCTCGGTCAAACGAAACGGACCTGGATGATGACTACAACGGCTCAGGAGACTTCTCTTGCACGAATCAGCCCGTCTAGTCCGTTCATTTTCCGGGTCAGATAGAGTTCGTTTTGACGGATGAGGAAGGCGAATAGATGAATTTATCCCAAATGTCTGACAACGCTTTGGCATGTTCGACGTTGCGTCTGGCATAGGCTCCCAGCTTCCAGATATCAATATCGAGTCTCAACACTCAATATTCACCCCACTGACTAGACGACAGGTCCTGACCGTGCCTGCCCCAGACAGCCACTGTCATGCAGCAGCCGTCCTGTCATCGGAGAACAAGCCTTCAAGGTTCGAGTTGCTTAACCGAACAATGATCCTTTTTGATGCATCGAGCGGATCATTGCCAATCGACAGTAAACGCACAGACAAATGTGGGCGCTTAAGTTTGGACAATGGGCTGTAAAGCAGCGATGAGACGGCCAACCGGGGGCTTTTCACCCAACCTATCAGCACTCAGGGCAGTCACAAAAAACAAGCGAGATTTCGAATTTTATGAGCCAATCGTTCTGGGAAATTGATGGTTGACATTAATTCGACAGGTTCATGCTTGACTCCGGCCTTTCAGATGGCCTCTCCAGCCGCCGACCAGCAGGGTATGGGACCTGAATCGTAACATCGTCCAACGGTGACTTTTGATCATCGTTTAACGCGGTGAGAACAGAAAAAGGAGAGCTTTTCATATTCGCAAGCCTGGCGTTGTACGAAGATGATCGTCTACGGAACGGTACAATTTCCCTAGTAGTTCGAGTCTAGAACGCCTCTGGACTCAAAATCCGAAGTCGAGATAAGATTGACCCTGGTAAGCTCCGAAAGCAGTTTGGCACTTGGCAAATAGTTGGCGTGAAAACCGGAAGTTGAGACGACGGTTTGAACAAGGCGTATCAAAAGAAGAATAATGCCTCTCCAACGAGGCTGACGGGCGTCCAGAAACAAGTCTGCAAATGTCTCTCCTGCTGATCCTCTATCCCGTTCCAAAACAATTGTCGTTGTGCCACAAGACGGCGCAATTTAATGCTACGATAATGAGCCAATGCCAAGGAAAAAGAATCTGCCAGGGACCTCTGATCGCTCGTTAAGGATCACCAGTAAGCAGAGGAATTGGCTCCGGGGTCGCGGTCTGGCGAGCAAGCGATGGACCTTCACAGACGGAAGGCTTTTCCCCTTTTTCCTTCTGATCGCCATCGGCATCCGATACAAACGGTCTCAAATTTCAGAATGCGCAACAGAACTGCTGGTGTTAGATTCGAGATTCTGAGCATCTGAATGTTCAAGAGAAAAACAGAGATCTTTTTAGGAGGTCAACACAGCAGCCGAGGCGAGCCAACTGGAAGCATTCCATTTTGTTCCCGAGAGGTCGCTTGCTTGGACTTGGACCACCCTGCATCCTATCTCTTATCCAATTGCCTCCCCTGGTCAATCCTACCCAACCTCCACCTCCACGGCCTCTTCTCTTGTTGATTTGGTTGCTGACGGCGGAGGAACGACATCGGCCGCCTGAAAGGTCAGCCCTCATCCGCACCGCTCTTTACGTGCGAGGAAGCCAGGTTTTATGCCCTGTTCTTGGCCTGGCTCTCGTGATGCGCACTCACTAGAAAGCCTCAAGCTCGGGACGTGAAGGAACGGCCCATAGCCCGAGATGGACCGCGTGCCCAAGTGTGGACTTTCTCCCCGATCATGCCGCGAGACATGGCTAATAACGTGCTTGCGTTGATGATAGCGGCGGCGGGCTGTCCAAAAGAGCTGGAATGATTCGTGGACATTGAAAGTAAAATCAAACATATGCTGGAAAGATGCTAGACTCGGACCTGGCGCAATTGTCCAGCGTTGGTTCAAGATCGATATCGTTTTTCTACTGGCATGCTGCCCTGCTCTTCCCCATTGGGACAACGCCAGACGCATAGGGCGGCCCTTAATTTTGACCTCAGAAAGCCCCCAATCTTCCCGCGATACTCGAGAGAGACACTACTCTGCGCAGCTTTCTCTGTGGCTGCGTCCTGGCCGTTGCGGTTGCCGATTCTCGCTGCTCAAACCAAAGCCCAACTCCCCCCTCCTTCGTTTCCCTCCCACGCTGCGCTGCCCTATCTGTTGCCCTTGTACACACCAGGATTATCACCGTCTGGCTGCCATGCCATGCTGCCCATGCACCGTGGACACCAAGACACAGGCTACCCTCGTACCCGCGCTCATGAACCTGGACGGTCTTTGTGGCCCTTGTTGCCCTAGAGAGCTCTCGTCTCGGCATGTAGTCAACTAAAGCCACAGCTTCTCCGCACATGTAGTGTAGTCTCGCCCAACCCTGCCACCATCTGCACCTCCTCCCACACCTCATCCACACCCACACCAAACCCCGTACCGTACCTTTCTCAGTAGCACGAGTACATACATCTCCTTGTGTGCACTGCACTGCATTGCTCTCCCGGCACTCAGACTGACTGCCTGTTTCTGCTTCAACCTGCATGCTTGAATTGCTTTTATGCTGTTTGCGCGTTTAAGCCAGCAGCCTCTCGCGCTCGACCTCGACTACGGACTTGTCTCTGTTTCCCACGTTCAGACTTCAACGCTGCTGCAGCTACTGGAAGCAGGGTTCATATATTGACGCCGCAGCACCCAGGAACCAAAGCCATTGCTTATCATGCATGCGTTCTGAGGAACAGCCAGCCTTAGCCAGGAACAACATCTGCTTCTTCGACACGAATTGCCTGGAAACAATTGCTGTATATGTTTGCGCTTGAACCATTATCCCGAGTATCATTCTAGAACACGGCTTCCACCGGCATTTACGACAATTTGGACGTGAATTGAACCAGAGGTTTTGCGATCCTATGATATCGCAATTCGGGATGGACCATGAGAACCATCAGACGGGTCATGAGAATGGGGCTTATGGGGGAAATGGAGGATGGGTCGACATGAATTCAAATTACAACTCGACCTCGCAACATCAATCGCCAGTGTATGAACAAAATGGGTTCACATTCATCCAACAACCACTTCACAACAATGGGTTACCGAACGAACAGTCGTTCGCTACGCAAAGGATGCCAATATTACAGCCGTCACCACCACATCCATCTAATCCGCAATTACATCCTCTGATCATGCCCAGTCATCCAACATGGCCAAGTATGTTGACGCACCCGGCGAGCTATCCTCCACCAGCTGTATCAATTCCGGTACCAGCTCCTCCTGTGATCAGAGGGAGTGTAGCAAGGACAACAACACACTCTACTTCTTCGCCTCGGAAGACACTTACAGATAGTGATAGGAGGCGTATGTGTCAGTACCATGTGGACAATCCGACTGTAAAGCAGACAGAAATTGGAGGTGAGCTTTGTCAACATTTGCTTAGTCCCATGGATCATTGTTTAGAGATTCCGAGCAATAATCTCAAGAACTGGTGAATCCCTAAACTTGTTCACGTCAGCTAATTTGCCATAGCGATGTTTGGTGTTGAGAGAAGGTACGATGAGGCAACGCTATGCTCTGGTTGACCGACTAACCTCTGTTTAGTACCGTCTCAAAAGTAGTGCGCCAAAAGGACAAGTACCTAGGCCCGGAGAACGGATGCCCCTCCCCAGTGAAGCGTAAAGGAAGCAAATTCCCGGACATCGAAAGAGCGCTTTCCACGTGGGCCAAAAAGATGCAGCAACAAGGACACCCGTTGAGCGACGATCAAATCAAGGCTCAGGCTAATTTTTTTGCGGCAACGGTCAATCCGAACAACGAGAGCTATCTGAAGATGCATAGCGCAGGCTGGCTAGAGAAATTCAAAAACAGGAATGGGATTGGAGGCGCCAAACTCACTCGGAGAGCTTCTGAGACGAACATTTCAGACAGTGGTTCGCTGAACCCGGAGTCAGCTGGACACTCGGCCTCGCAAACGCCCAATGGCATCTCTCCGACCTCACCAAGTGGCTTACCATCACCATCACCACTTTCTGCCACCAAGAGCGAGGAGGATCTCAAAACGGAGCAGTTGAATGGATATTTTAACCAGGAGAACGGAGGTTACAGGCATTCGAACTCCCAGAGCACTACATCTTTATCGAGTGCTTTTACAGACACTGCGCCCTCCTCGTTCTCAACAGGACCGACAAGCCCTTCTACGCCATTTGCCTTCTCGCCTGATCAGGCCGGGTCCTGGCTCCCGTCACAACAGGCTCGATTACCTCCTCCAGGCAATTTTCAGCGGCCGCGATCTCAGACATTCCCCATGCTTGGGATCGATCCGTCGTTCATTTCGACGCAAGGAAACGAACCGCTGACTCCGAAGTACAACCTTCCGCTTACGGCACCTTCATCAGCATTGGACTCTCCCATGGAAGAGATGCCACCTCCATTTGGAATGGACTCAGCAATCTCGTCTCCTCCACAACAGCCTCTGCACCACCGTAGCAGCAATGGATCCATGACAAACTCGTCGAATGGAGCGACAATGTCGGGTCTCCAATCACCTCCAGGATCCTCAGCCCCAGGCTCGCCAACTCAGGACGATGCTCGAAGAGCCTTGGACACTCTGATGGCGTTCATCAGACAATCCTCTGGGCTTGTTGATCAGGACGAATACCTCACGGTTCTAAAGCTGACCGAGAAGCTACGCTTGCAAACCAACGGTCCTCTCCCAGGAGGCCTTCACAGGATCGCAGAGCAGGATTGCGAGCTCGCGCCCAAGATGGAGCAATCCATGAGCGCAGGCTGCTAATGCTTCCTTTTGCCGTCACGCAAAATACCTTGTACATCTCACACCGCATCAATACTCGCATATATTTCCTTCAACCCTGTTCCTTACAACCAGTTACAGCATCAGCACAACTCCGGCGTTCATCAACCTGTCCATCTATCTCATCATCGATTTCCGCATTACGAGACAACAAGTGTACACATCTTCCCGACGAATTATCAGCAAAGCAACATATTGATTTCCACGCCGTACATCTTTCTCGCGAGCGCCTACTCTTCTCTTCACACCAATGTCTTTTTTTTTATCCTCTTCTCTTCGATACCTTCTCGTATTCACTTCCTCTTCTACTTCACTACGATTGCCATTACCACGGTTCAGGGCGGGTGCAGGCTGGCACCCATATCCATATCAACAACAGGGGACACGGACACAGGAAAACCAAAAGAGCCATCTATCTATCTATTCTCATCAACTC
The DNA here is from genome assembly GCA_017365405.1 of Cadophora malorum. NCBI lineage: Eukaryota > Fungi > Ascomycota > Leotiomycetes > Helotiales > Ploettnerulaceae > Cadophora > Cadophora malorum. The sequence goes on along the minus strand of JAFJYH010000015.1, from coordinate 174,180 downwards.
TATATACCCAAGAATACACTCTCCACGCTCACGCGACCCTCGATTCGAAAAATTCTCGCGCTGTTTTTATGTCTCTTCCGCAACTCGATCTTCTCTATATCTCGGCTTTTTGTACTGCTTCATCATTGGTTTAGCATGCTTTCATTCCCATTCGAAATCCCAGCACACGCGCTTTTCTGGTGCGGGTTCTCTATTATTTCTATTTCTCTCCCTGCGGACGGTTTGGTTGGGAGCGGAGCATGATACCTGAGGACTGGGCTCAGGTCCGGGGTATTTGGTACGGATGTTGGAGCTTACTTGTTTGAAGTTGTTTTTTCATGTTTGGGGCATTTTTGTAACTTTCGGTTTGGCTGTATTTTTCTCCCTCGCCAATTTCATTTTGTTTTTGGAAAGGGATAAGGCACTGGTGAAAGGGAAGATGGGTATCGCAAGATAGGGATTGAATGGCGGCGGAAGATGGATTGTTGTCTGGAAGGGCACAGATAGGCAGGAGGCGAGGAGGGGGTCCATGATGGGAAAGGAAGGATTGGAGGGAGGGAGGGAGGTTTATAGTCGTGTTTCTCTCTCTGTCGTCGTCGTCGTCTCTCTCTCGCGCAATCAAAACTACAGGCGGCCCATCTGATATTTCGGGAGGCCCCTTCTGACAAAACTATGCCACTTTTGGACTTGTGTGAATCGATTTGTGTGAAGTGAACAAGCAAGCAAGTATAATCATTTCATTTCATATCATTCGTCGAGTCTGTTTCTCTGGAACTATAGAGTCAAGTCTACCTACCTCGACTAACCAAGTCTCTCATCCAAAAGCTCCTGCACCCCCTTCTCCGCCAGCTCCGGCAACAGGCGGACGAGTATGAGCTCCACAACACCATACAGCAAATGCCTATTACAGTACGCATCATCGAAGACGTTCAACACGTCCTCGACTTCCTTGACTCTGCGCTCTATACCAGGGCCGAAATATACGTCTTGGACGCCTGTCGGGATGAGCGCGAGCAGAGTCTCGGCGCATCGCCGTCGAATGAGCAGCTGTTCGGACGGCGAGGGGATGAGGCGTGGGGGAGCGAGGGTGTTGTTGGGGAAGAGCGCGGAGCGAACGGTGCGCAGGAGGAGGGGGAGGAGTGTTGGGTCGAGGACGTGGGTTTGGAGGGCGTGGGAGAGGATTCTGGAGAGTGAGGTAAGGAGTATGTCAGCCAATGGTTCTGGGAGGTAGATGGAGGGTTTGTCGGGTTTCTCTCTTGCTCTGCATCAGCAGGCAGGATGAGCTAGCTACTGTACAGCTACTGTATAGAAGCCGCGTGCGGCCCATGTACGGCCGCATGCAGGAGGAATTGAAGATGGAGAAAGATTTCGCTTATGATGATGGATGCAGTGAGAATGGAAAGGGAGATACATCCACGGAGAAGACTAAACCTTTAACGGTGACGATGTATATTTCAAGAGGCTAAGAGAGATGATCCGCAAAGCAAAGTAACCTCGATTCCCAATCCCAATAACTACATGGGGAAGAGCAAGGGCCACGGACATTGTGGGGCTTGCAGAAGCAGGTCGCTTTTCTGGCCTGGTCGAGAATCGGTCTGGTCTGGTCTGGTCTTGGAGCGGCATGCAGACTCGACAGCGGGCACGAGGCGAGACGAGAACGAGTGGCTGACAGGACAAGCTCGGTGCGGGAGGAAGGGTGCGGTACGACGCGAAGCAGCCGGATAAGAGGCCCTTGCAACAATTCCGCCGGGCGCGTAAAGAAGGCTGTCGTAAGGCTTCCTCGCTCTCGTCTTCCGACACCGCTGCTCGATGTTTTGCAAGGGTGGCAATGAACAGTTATGCGGACAAGGTACCCAAAACGTTGAGGCCATGCGAAGGAAACACTTCGAACATGATTGGAAATGAGACTGCGTGGGCAAGGTGGGCTGATACGACATGATAACATTGCGCGAAAAGGCAAGCCCAGGTTCTCAATGGAGAAGTGGTTCATTGTTCCACAGCATCAATATCTGTGCTTAGTATCGAGGGAACGGACATCAAATACCGATCTGACCTGGTTTGCAGAGACAGACGAACCGCCTTCCCGTCTCAACATCCGCAGATTTGCAGGCATGTCATGCATAACGATAACGGGAATTGGAAGCTTGGAACCAGAATCGAAAACTTCGTGTTCTGCAAGCTCACTGGGACAATTAAAGTCAAGTGATTGAAATTTCATGCGGGGTGATATAGGAAATTACGCGCCAGACCAGGAAAGCAAAACGTTTGGACGGGTTTCAGAAATCAACCACTTACTTATCGACCATTCCGTCCGTATTTCCGACTTCCCCAGGCCCGGTAAGAGAAGCCCATTGAAGGAAAGATAATGTGGCGTTCAGCCAAGGCATGCGGGCATCTAGATCTAGCAGACTAGAAGCACAAGACCATATCTTCATCTTCACGATAGGCTGCTTTGAAGGTATCTGTCGAGTTGCTGAAGAAGTCGCAGGGCTGGTTGATTCTAACGGTTCCATGTGATCGTTCGCTAAAGTTGAGCCAGTAATCTTCGTCGTAGGTGTAATACGAGAAGGTAATGAAGATGCAGTAGCGAGAGTAATGATGAAGAAGCGGATCGCAGTAAATGCGACATATCCATATTGAAGCACGAGCCAAAACGTTTTGTGCAACGAGCGACCGAATTTCCACGACCTCGCTCTTTTGCCAGTAAGATTGAGCGGAACAGAATCCATCAGGTCCGAATTTGATCTCTCAACTCGAACTTGCGCCTTGTTTTTTGGGAGCTTGGTTTGGATGACCTCTGCAATCTTAGTGATACCCTCCCAGAGCAACCACGGCTCGGACGCCTTTCCACCAATACCACCACCTAGGATCATCTCAGAAAATATTTGGCCTACAAGGGTAGTCAGACAATCATTTTCCAAGTCCTCCGTAGGCAATAGTATGGTCAAAACTCCTTGGACCAATAGCTGTCTGTATGCCGACTCGTTCTCCATCTGCTCGATAGTAGTATGTTCTCCGTCGGGAACGGGCGACAGAGCGGGGAACGGCCATAATGAGTGATATATCTCTCGAGGATTTGATTCGACTGGAATTGGGTGGAGAGAGATGCGGGAAGCTCGATAAGCTAGGGGTGGTCAGTCGAGGAATATGACAGTTCTGAAGGATGTAGTACCTTGAAGATGAACTTTCAGTAGCTCTGGCAGTTCGTCAAAGAGCAAGCTCTCAAGATCAACCTTCCGCAACCTCTGTTCTAAAGCTCTAGTGCAATGCGCTATGATCTTCACCACTTCCTCCACGAACACCTGGTCCGGGGTGATCTTCGTGTACCATGTCTGCACAAACTCCCGTATTATGATAGATATGAGAGCGTACAGCTGCAAGTCCACATCATTACTGCTCGTCAAGGGCGGGAGGAGTTGGTCGATTGGTGCAGGTGTGTTTCTGCCCTTCTCTCCTAGCTGTGAACACAGCGTTCGACGGATCAAGAACAGCGTTGCCCGATCGGAGACTGGGTCGACTGGAGGAGGTCTAGCACTCTGACGAGAACTTGGGGTTGCTGGTCTCGAAGGCGGATCTTTCGTTGCAGAGGCGGACTGAGAAGAAACAGTCGCGACAGCCTTGAGGCGTGGCTGAAGTCTCGACATTGGCTGAGCAGATGGCTCGCGGCCGGAGAACTCGCATCTAACTTTGCAAAAGCAGCACTGAGTATCGCCGTCGCCTCATTTATTCTCACATCCTAGGAATGTCTGTGTTTGCTGACGTTGAATCTTTGGAGCTCTGACCATGGAAGGCTACTGTATCTGAACTGCACCTTATTTGGCGCCAAGCTAGTCTGTCTTTGGATTAGTCACTTCTCAGCCTTGTCCCCCCGTTTCTTGCTCACTTCTTCTTACATAAATGTTCTTGCTTGTTTTGTTACTGTTTTCATGCTGAAATTAACTGTAAGCGATGCTTTCAGAATATCTTCCATTCCGAGTGCATTACCCATTGCAAATGTCGCACAGCAGAATTTTACATCTTCAAACGTCTCATTCCCAAACGTCTTGTTCTTCTTTGACATTTCCAGCTATATGTGTGCTTCTTGAAGCAGGTAAAAGATGCAGTACCAGCTTCATCTTTCGGAAGATACGCAGATATCTTATCCTGGAGGCTATTGTTCAAGGTCTTCTTATCCATTGACTTCAATCGCCATGAGAGTTGAGTATTCACCTGGTTCTTGCTTCCGAAGTATTATATGTTTAGACCTTTCACTATCAGAAGTACCATGTATCTTTCTTCAGAGTATGTTCCACGAGCAACAGTTTTGATTGAAAATGCCGCAGATATCTCAAGCGGGGAGGTCGCAAAGATTTCCTATTTGTTACAGTACAGGTATGAGGGTTGTAACATTAGACATCCCAAACCATTCAGAAGCCACGATGGGTGTCACGACTTACGGCCCTTCGACATTGTACAATAGGTCCGATGAAGAGGGGGTGCTGATCTCCCGAACACATCTCCTATGGAATTTGTCTCACATCAGCTCTAGGTCATCATGACAGCAATCATATAACAATTCAAATCATAGAACATCATCGGACTTAAGGAAGGTACGGCATTGAGAACTTGAATGTCATAGAACTTGGCAACGACAATACTGACTCGCGACACGAGTAAGGTGACGGAGCATGAGATTCCGGTCGAGGGGAATGGACACGGTAATTGTCAAATAGTTGTCAATTTGTTATGTAGATTTTTGTCCATATCGTGACCCCCGTGGCCGGTTCTGAGTGCCTGCATCGACATGGGACGATAGAGTTGAAGATGATTCGATCGCATGAGCGCGGGCGTCAGCGGGTGAGCGAAGGATACTGCGAGATCGCAAAATCTAGTTCTAGAAGGACTTTATCGCTCACTGCACGGACATGAAGTTGGAGAAGATTCAGCAGCTGACCAGTAATTCCTAGTCATCAGCTGCATTTCGGACGATTTGGCCTCAGTTCTCGGAGTTGGTGTGTTTTCATCCTCGCTCGGGTGCATTTGTTCTTTGAACTGCATTTGCTAGTCCTTCCGACTTGGGGGAGAAATACATGTTTGATATTTGAATCTTGAAGAATACAGTGGTGTCAAACGTGAGCGGACTTGCGATACACGATTCCAGCCTCGTACGTCAATGCCCCTCCTTGTCCAGATCGATACAATCTGCTGGAAAGTTGTTTCGTTTCACGTGCAAGAAGAGATCCGTTGAGAGCTTTAGACTGCAGATACCAAAGAGTCGTTCTCCTAATCCAACATCCAACTCTTCTTCTAGCTGCTTTCCAGCTTAGTAGCGGCACTTCTTTCCCCAAATACCTGTATCCCCTCCCATCGACGGAAAGTGTGCCCACCTTTCGGTGACTTCTACAGGGATTGCATCCCCAAGTACCGAGAAATCAAAAATCCTTGCGACGACGATTTCCATCATCTTGATGCGTTTCATCCAAGGACCTTAAGCAGAACACGCCAATGCGATACGGGAATACGGGAACGCGCAGCAGAAGACATCACCAATAGTTACATTCCTCAATCCAGCCGCAGCCTTGCATCTATATACCACAACCACCAACTATCCTATACCTACCTTCGAATTAGCTCCAAAGACCCCGCCACATCCCGTCGTACCTGGGTCATCACAGAGAAGCAGATTACCAGAGCCGGCCTTTGATCGTGTTCAACTATGCTTGAGCCGAATGGGCAAACCCATCATGGTAAGCAGCACAGCATATTCTACATTGTATCAATCTGCGATTCCAAACCCCGCCGTTGGGCTGTTGTGAAGCCGACGGTTGTGGGGATCGACGAGACGTGGAGCATTGTACCGAGCAAGCGCGAAGACTATATCGCACCCTCATTTTAGGACCCCTCTTTTCCAAACAGGCAATCCGGATTGATGCCCAAAGTCGCGGTTGCTAATATTTATCCCTCTCCAGGCGTCGAACAACCACGAGGCTCGAGTGATCGAGGGCGACGAAGCCCGTCGCCAGGACCTGCGCAGCTTTCAATACCTAAGAACCGAAGTACCCCAAATTTCGCACATGCTGGGACGGAAAAGGCGCGAATACGTTTCTCCTTTGACGCAGGGTTGGCGGCGGCAGAGTACGATACAATGTCGAGGTTAGTTTCGCGGCATTTGGTCCTCAGGAAGTATATGGACGAGGCTCTCCATGTCTCTGGTGCCTGGATGATGAATAGAGTCATTGAAGGCTGACTAGACAATCATCAGATCTCCGGTCATGACGGAACACGAGCATGGACTTGGAGCTTCTGGTCTGCGACGCATTCGACAACAGCCTCCCAGAGCACCTACCATTCCCTCCTCCGAGTCATCCTCTCGAAATGCATCTATTACACCGCGATCGAGTTCTATGACTCTCTCGTTCCCGGCATCTCGAGCAGGCTCCATGGCATTGACCTCTGGCCCTTCGTCACCGACACTGAATTTTACGGAAGATCTAACTAGATTTCCATCCGAATCTCTACACTCTTTCTCCTTCGCCCACCAATCCGAGGAGTTTATACATAACAGACAAAATGTCTTGAAGAGATCAGTGGAGTTCATGTCCCAGAAATTGGGATGGGGGAATTCAAATGCTGGAATTGCTAGTGCTCAAGCTCGTGTCAGTGGAGACCAAGAAATGCAAGGGATGCTGGAGCTACTGGCAAGAGCAAAACTGGTTGGGGCAAATAACATTCCGGGCTTCTCTTCCCAGACACATCTGATCGGCCCTCTTACTGGACCAGCTGGTGCTGAAGATTCCGGGAATCAATTCGAGGCTAGTTTTCTCCCACGATCAGCGAGCCCTGATGAAATGCTCGAAAGTCCACTTGCTTCGCCGACAAGCAGCCGGAGGCCTGGTCCTCCAAGTCCAGAACTTGAAAAGGCGAGACCGCAGCAAAGTGAGTTGACAGAAAAGGCAATGCTTGTACCTGACTCTGAACCATCTTCCCGTACTCCAACGAATGAGAGCCGAACGACTGCCCAGACTTCTCCCCCAGCGACAAGACGGCAAAGTTTAAAGCGAACATACACAGATACTGCTCCATTGACGCTCAAAAACAAGCTCATGGATGCCCTGGCGCAGCCTTACCAAGCGAATGATATAAACGACCAACTCTTGTCCCCTACCATGCCCCATTCTGCTGTAGGATCATTTGTCGGGACTTCTCATCCACTGGGTCCTGCCGTTCATGGTCACTCCAGTAGATGGGCTCCAGCTGCCCAAGCGATATTCACTACATCAAGTACTGCACCATATACAATTCTGGCAGCAAACGATCTTGCTTGCCTTGTCTTTGGAGTGACAAAAGCTGAAGTACGCAAAATGGGCATCTTGGAAGTAGTTCAGCAGGAGCGGAGAGCTTGGTTAGAGGAAAAGCTAGGTGCGCCAGGATCAAGCTCCGATTCTGGTAGACCTGGGCCTCGCTCGCCGCCTGAAAGCCAGAGCACACAGACGAGTCCGACTCCAACAACGTCATTCCTTCTAGGGAGATCCGGTGGAGTTACAGCGGCTCTTCTCAACAAACCCAATTCACGTCAAAATCCTAAGCCGACTCGTAGGGCACAGACGGATGATGGGGCAGGTTCGAGCCTAGTGGCGCGGTCGAAAAATGTAAAAGGAGGTCTGTACCATCCCAGCAACAAGTCCAGAGGTGTGTTACTCTGCGGAGATGTCGTGCCGATTCAGAAACGAAATGGAGCCACAGGATCCGCCAGTCTTTGGGTCAAGGAGAAACGCGGTGGTTTGATTTGGGTGCTTGAGGAGATTCATGAAGACGTTGCTGTGCTAAGCTTAGACGAGGACGCGCAAGTCACAAAGATCACTGGTGCTACCGGTCCAATTTGGGGCGAGAGTATCACTAGAGTTGGCATGGATATCGGGAAGCTCTTACCAAGGATACCTCGACAAGGAATTGATTCTGGCACAGGGGAGATTGACTATGCAGAAGTTGCGAAGAGAAGATACTTCTCGGCTCGAAATTCTGGTCGTGTGAACATCCCCTGTATCGTCGACCGAGTACCTGGATGTACCGATCTAAAGGTGTCGAGCTTTCCTCATATTGCTGGGATTATGGTCCTTTCGGCGAAGACATTGGCGATCACAAGCTCCAATTCAGTATTTTCAGCAGCCTTGTTTGGTCAGGAGAAGCCGGACGGCAGACCCATTACGGAGTTGATCCCTGATTTCGATCGGATGCTCAAGATCCTGATCGAGGAGGACGGTGTTATTCTCAGAGATGGCATCGTCATTCCTGAACACAGCTTTCGCCGCGCCCGAGCATTCCTGGCCTTACGGGACGGGAAATCGGATGCTGCGTCTTACTTCCTCAGACCAGATGGTCTTCCTGCAAAGCACAGAGATGGCTCAGAAATCAAGATCGACGCACAATTGAGAGTTGTTAAATCTGACACCAAGCCTCCAATGCCTTCGTATGACGAGAACGTCATCGAGGAGAGGAGCGATGAGGAAGATGAATATTCCGGTTCGCATGCTGAGAGCTCGTCTGAGCTCGTGTATGCCTTGTGGATCACCTATTCACGTCACATTCATGCATCGAGGCAGAATCTGGGTACGGCATCTCCTCTACTTTCGGGAGTTGCTACTCCTTTACATCAACCATCACCTGGACAAACAGAGGTCGCCACACCAATGGAAATGGAATCATCCGATGAAGAGACCAGGACTAAGCCATCGCACGCATCACTGCTCACTACTCAACTCAAGGCTGCTGCCAAGAAGACGGCCGCAAAGCTCTCGAGAAAAGATCCTCCGCCACTTGTGGAAGAGAAGAAAGAAGAGATCCCTGCCATCGTCGAACCCGAACACAAGAAGACTATTGACGATTTTGTCATCCTCGAAGAAATGGGGCAAGGCGCTTATGGTCAAGTCAAGCTTGCAAGATACAAGATGAATGGGAATAAAAAAATGGTTCTAAAATATGTCACCAAGCGACGAATCCTTGTCGATACTTGGACTCGAGATCGTCGACTTGGGACGGTACCGTTAGAGATTCACGTTCTTGATTATCTCCGAAGGGATGGTCTGAAGCATCCCAACATTGTTGAGATGGCAGATTTCTTCGAGGACGATGTCAACTACTACATCGAGATGATACCGCATGGCCTCCCTGGAATGGACCTCTTTGACTATATTGAACTTCGAGTAAATATGGAAGAGAATGAGTGCAGAAGCATCTTCGTCCAAGTAGCCAGAGCAATCCATCATCTTCATACCAAGGCTTTGGTGGTACATCGAGACATCAAGGACGAAAATGTGGTGCTCGATGGTGAGGGCAACATCAAGCTTATCGACTTTGGCAGCGCTGCATACATCAAGAATGGTCCCTTTGATGTATTCGTGGGCACCATTGGTGAGTTGTTGTCTGTTTTCTTGGATTTTGCTAACGGAGAACAGATTACGCAGCACCCGAAGTCTTAGCTGGAAAGCCCTACCGTGGCAAGGAGCAAGATGTCTGGGCACTTGGCATTCTTCTCTACACCATTGTCTACAAGGAGAATCCGTTCTACAGTATCGACGAAATCATGGACCGCGATCTTCGGGTTCCATACGTCATGAGCGAAGATAGCATTGACCTCATTCGCGCAATGCTTGACCGAGATGTGGAATCTAGAGTTACCATCGACAAAGTACTTGAGCATCCCTGGTGCATGGCAATTGAAGATGAGTGAGGGTTATTGAGGCGCGAGGTTTTGAAATTTTTAGGTGGCGAGAGAGGCAGAAAGAATTTTTAGACTTCAGCGTTGTTCTTCTTGTTGTTTATGATGCAAGCGAGCAAGCAGATTCGAAGAGAAAGAGATGAAAGAGATGAAAGAGATGAAAGAGATGAAAGAGATGAAAGAGATGAAAGAATTAGATTTCAAGAGTTATGCAGCGATGAGGATGGTTGGTTTGATGGGAGCTTGATGATACCCAAGAGTGAAGAAGACAATGGTGGGATAGTGGAATGTATGCATGGTCGCGTGGGAGGATAAGGACAGGTATTGACATGGCGGCGGGCTGCTTTCATGCATCGGATAGGAGGTTTTGGCTGGTGGGTTGGGAAGATTTGCATGCTGTGTATATTGACGAGGAGTAGAAATGGAACACAGGAATCATGACTGTGATTCTCTCGAATTTCCACACCTGTGACTAGCAATAGTCTAATGACAAAAGTGTGGAAAGGGGGAAAATGGAGGCGGGTCGACCCTCGCTTAGCGCGAGAAAGTCAACAAAGACTGGGCAGCTTTTGCGTCATATTGCTTCAATCTCTTTGTCAATGCCGATATCGGATTAAAATTGCCCATCTATGGCATCACAAGCCAATCGCAGTTGTTTCTGTCCCGCGCAAACGATGCTGGACAATGCTTTATATTTGAACAAAGAGAGCAGATTTGGGGCTCCACGATTGGGTGGATTTAAAGCTCCGCAACAAACAGCGCCTCTCACACAATACTCGCTTCTCTGAGTTCTAGATAAGCCCCTGACAACAATGGCATTGTCTGTGACTGATGTGCACCATGTTCTGTTCAGTTAGACTCAACCTGTTCTCTGTATGAGAGTCTTCAGAACACAATTTCTTAATGAGTATATATCTGCTGATCCATTCTCTACCAGATGTCTTTCCTCATCATCGATCATCTGCATCGCGACCACCAGTACTAGATCAAATCTCGTACTCTTCCAGCATTCATATCCATCAGTATTCGTTATCACGATATCCATGCTCCACACGCCACACACCACACGCCTCATCCACATCACTCAAGATGTCGAACAGTACCACCACACATTCCGTAGTCGGAGGAGCCCGCTGGGTCGCGAAAGCACCAAAATCGAAATTTAAGAAGCCAGCATCCAGACAATACACCATTTCTGAGATGAAGGTTCTCCTGGCCCCATGCACAAGAAATTGGGCTGATGAGGAAGACGAAGAAGTCGAGGCTATTGATATGGTCACTGCCAAGGCGCAGCCTTTCAGTTACGCTGATGCTGTTAAGCCAATTCGGGATCGCGCTGAGGTTAGAAAACCTGTTCCTGAACCAGTCGCTGCTGAACTTACTCCTGCTGAGGCGGCTGCTTGTGCAACTAAGTCTAAGGGTAAGGGTAAGGAAGTTGTCAAGCCTGTGGCAGCTGCTACTCAAATCGGGGAGTCTGTCAAAGCTCTCGAGCAGACCATCTGTGCTCCCAAGGAGCCAACAGTGCAGGTCAACATGTCTAGCACAGGCCCTAAGCCAAATGCATGGGTATCTGGCGCATGGCGACGACCAGAGCAAGTGCGAGACGATGCTTTGAAAACTATCGCAGAAGCACAGAAGCAGGCTCTCGACTTCAATAGCCCCGTCGAAGCACAAGTAGCCTCACAGAAGTCGAAACCAAACAAAAGACCACGAAGATTCCCGGTTTCTGAGCAGACTACACCAGAGCCACAGGTCATTGAGCCTGTTACCATTCCTGCCCCTACTCCAGTCTTGGTGGACTCTATCCGTCCAACCAAGCCCAATCCTTGGACGAATGGACCCAAGAAGCAAGGCAAGGCTGCTCCAGTAAACGAAGTCGCAGGAGCTACAGCCGAGGTTCCCAAGCCTCTCAAAGCTCCTGAGGCCCGATCCATGCCAGTTGCCAGATCACAGAAGAGCGACCGCGAATCATGGAGACAGCCAGCGGGCTGGAGTAAGCCCAATTCTGCTTCTGTCTCTGCTGCTGACCCTACAGACTCAGCTCCTCCGGCACCCAAGAACAAGAAGCGCTGGTCTAAGAAGCAGCGCAAGGCGAAGGCTGAGGCAAATACAACCAAGTCACAGACAACACCGGCTGCTGAGCAACCAGTCCTCAAAGATGCGCCGATCGAGCCGAGTGTGTTCTCCAAAGCTGTATCAGTGACTGCAATCTCCAAGCCAGTGACTGCTGAGATATTACAAGCTGAGATGATGACACCACTGTCACCACCAGTTCAAACTGCGAAGGAGGAAGTTGTGGTCAGGTTGCCACCATCTCCTCCACAACCTGTGACACCTGCTACGCCGGAGAATAAGAGTGCAGTGGCTACACGACGGAAAGCAGTGAGCTCAGTCGTTCCAGTCATTCCCAGATCGTTTGATTGCTCTAAGGCTAGAACTTCTCCTCAATCCGAGCCTCAGCCAAAGTCTCTCGAGACTAGCACAGGAACAGAGGAGGGTTCGACTATCATCGTGGCAGATTCAGCTTGCTCGCCATACAGATCAAGAGCTTCTTCTATCATTACCGAAGATACTGTGATCATCACGGATTCTTCCCAGTCGCTGCCACGCAGACCGACTTTCATGAGAGGAGACTCCGAGATCCAGGATCATGAGCAGTGGGCTTGTCCTCTCAATGGACCATACATCAGCCCGAGATGTATGGAAAATCCTGAGTCAAACAACTCGATTCCTTCGAACTTGTCACCGACAGCTAAACCTTTCGTCCCTCGTAGACAGACGGAGCAGCACGTCCATACTCTGGACACATCAGCTAGATGCTCACATGGAAACGGTCGCACACTGCCAGACCCATCGAGCTCACTACTCCAGCTCTCACCCAATGGCATTGAGGTAGTCCACCCAAACCGTCCAGCTCTGAATCTGACGATCCCACCTCAAGAACCATTTCCACCACACTCACAGCAATACTTTGCACCGACGGAGATCTACCAGCCACACCCACTGCCTCCACGTCCCAAGCAGTACTTGTCACCACCCATGACGAGAGCCCCCGCTCTTCCCACTCGAGCCCCTACTCCTACACCAGAGATCCTCGATAGTTTGATCCACGAATGCAACAGATTAGACATAATCTTGATGCAAGATGATCTAGTTCGCGAAGCCGAAGCTCGGGTTGCGAGATTGGCTCTCCGTGGTCTCTACCCGGATGGGACCAAGAGAGATACGTTGCAGGTCGAGGCTTGAGAGGCGGAGCAGCAGTGGCATGCAGAGCAGCAGCGAGCGCAGCAGTTTCGCTTTCACTAGTTGGTCGGAGGTTAGCTGGCCTAACTTGCCACCACCAGTGCGACAGATTTTGTACATATTAGATTGATACAATGGAAGTAATGCCTTTGACGACTAAAAACTATGCTATTTCCCCTCTAAACTTGATTCAATAATATGTCTTAGTGATGATGTTAGATTAAGTGACGTTAGACGTTCCACCTCCAGGGCAAGCCGTGTTTCACGTTGTCAACAAAGTCTCGCTTAACCACTGCCTTTCAACAAAGCTGAAAAGGAAACAAAGAAAGCACAGAACAGGCACATACGATCGTCACAAAGAAGCACTTTCTGCAGTCATGTAAGTCGTGACTCAATCGTATTTTGATCGACACTCGATGTAAAAGGCAGCGCTGTATCAAACGCCTATTATCACCAACCTACACACCATCCAGAACTAGAAAAACGCACACCGTCGAGAGATAGAATATCGATTGATTATATTTTTTTTAATCCCAGAGTTTAAATAAACATGCTTGAAGAATCCCCTGTCGCTGATTTGCTTGTCATTGTTGAAGCTTTGAGCCATTTTGTATTGGTGAATAGACTCTTCATACGCTCAGCTGGATAAACGAAATTGGGCGAACAGCCGTGTCGTGTAACCACCACTCACTTTCCAATAACGCAGTGACACATTGACTTTCCGATTTTTACCAACAGAAATTGTTATCTTGACCAGATTAGATATGCTCCATCCCATGACTGCAAACATATCTCTAACAAACACAAGGCCAGCAGTTAACAAGACCAGCTTTCCAAATTTCTTCAACGAGCTTCGCAATGCTGCCTTCACAGCTACTGTCTATGCAGCGATATTGCCCGCAATCTACTGACGAGGTATCACCAATGATCACATGTCAGACCGGAAAAATCAACAGCTTCCTCGATCTTCCCAGCGAGATTCGCAATGCGATATATGAGTTGTGCTTGTTGCACCAAGGACCCATCAGAGGTCTGTTCGCGGAAGACCATCCTGTACATGGGCTCACATCTGGGCTTCTCCGAGTCAACAAGGCTGTCCATCGAGAAGCTAGCTCATTCCTGTACGCGCAAAATTGCTTCGACCTTACAGACGCCATCCAGGAAGCGGACGTAACCCGGCTTCTTGGGAAGATCGGCTGCACGAACGCGGGCTATATCCAGCATATCATTACCGACTTTCCAGAGTTTGACAAGCTGGAACCAGAAAATGTCACCTTGGAAAAGAACAGTATCGATCTTTTCCGAAAGCTCAAAAGCGGCTGCACCAGCCTGCGAACACTTACTTTGTCCCCGGACAGCACATCTGAAGTGCTACTTAAGCTTGATGCACTCGACTACCCCAAAGTCGCTATCGAGGCCCTGACACTGGCGAATAGTCTACTCAGATCAGATACATTCGTCAACGATATTGTGATCGAGGTGTATGAGCACAGTCTTAGCGGATACCTAAAAAGGGCAATGGAGAGCGATGGATGGACGATCAGGGAGATTGAAGATTTTGAAGAGGACTGGGGATCTGTGAGGTCATACGGTGACGGTCGAGATCTCTACGACGATGACTGGGATAATGGTTATGGTTATTCTGAAAGTGACGACCACTACGACGATGAATATGACAGTGACTTTTGGAGAAGAGCAGGTGATTAGATGGTCCTGGGAGATACGCCATCTGTGATGCCGTTCTGTAGGTTTCAAGGACGACGGCATCGAAAGTTTGATAGTTCGGCTGAAGTGAGTGAGCATGATTGTAGGAGGAGCGATCGACAGCTCCAATAAATCCTACAACTTGAAGAACGTAAGTGCATACGTGCACTTTCTACTGTACTCCTGTTCTCGCTCAGCTGTCCATGTGTACATGACCTGAGAGCATCAGTCTGGATTCAACTCAGGTCACTGCACTATTTCCACTCACTTTAAATACTCACTTTAAATTTGTTACAATCACAAGCCATCATTGGACATAAAGTCTAACACAATGGCTACCTTTATCCATGTCGTCCTCAACGCAGGTATCTGGTGACACTTAAATAGTATCACTGAAAGAATACATTGCCACTTAAAGAAGTAAAGTGAAGTAGCTCATATAACAGCCTCCACGGCCATATAATCGATAGGACAGTAAACATCAGAGAGTGTTGATATCAATGCGTTCAAAAAGCACCGAATTGCACGACAGCTGAGAAGCCTGGATTTCAGGTTCTGGTCCCCTGAATTTAGCGTGCGGATGCTCCCGAGGTGGGCTCCCGTGGGCAGGTGCCCGCTGTCATATTTAGCGATATCAGGGTTAAGTGCCCGTGGAACCGACCCCGCACTTTCGCGGGGTAGCGATTCAATATTTACCAGCATTTCCTTTTCACAATCAATTCACGCAGATATATACTGCAGCTTCATGAATTAAAATTCCCTCGTAGGATCTATGCTCTGCACATTCAAAGTCAGCCGAGTCTGCCTGCCAAGCCAATAGTCTGGGATCTACGGAAACAGCATCAAAATCGGGGTGGCTGGGATAGTGGGTTGGCTAACCGCCAGCCTCGTTGTACTCGGTCGTAATCAGCTCAACCTCGTGCGAGGCTTCAGGTATTCAGCTTGTACACCGAGAGATGAATTCATCTCTCACGCACATTGGATTGTTCAGACCGTTTCCTTTGTCACTTCAATTATCCGTCAAGGAACAGCATCAAGATTGTCACCGCAGAAATCTTCAACCTCTCTAGATCGGCATGGCTACCATGACGGAACAGGAACAGGCTGGGCCGGAAGTCGTCGTCGACAAGGGAACGGATAGCGGGGAAGAGAGTCCCCAAGCAAAGAAACAACGTATTGGATGGTGTGGGCGTTTCGAAGCAGGCGAATGGTACTGCAAATGTGATAGGAAAGCCAAAAAGTTGCCAGTGGTCAGGAAGACGCGCAATGAGGGCAGATTATGTATGAATTCCCAGTAATTCCTCATTCTCAGTAACTGACTTAGGTGAACAGTCTGGATGTGTCCAGTACGAGAACCAAAGCAAGAAGGAGACCCAGAGCCATGTCAATTCTTCGTATGGGACGACGAACATGATGCAGCAAAGAAGTGGATGGAGATGAACCCGACAACCCCTACAAAGCAGCCGGCTCCAAAACCTCGCGACGTACAGACTCCGAACAATGGGTCAAAGAAGTTCTTGAAAGGGTGGCTTACTGGAACGAATGGTAAGAAGAGGGCGATACAGGACATTTCGGACGAAGATCCTCAGGAGAACGAAGAGAACAAAGACGAAGACTTTGTGATTGTCGAGAACAATGACGACGGGGATGTCTTCAATCCAGACAGTAGACGGAATGGCAGCCCATCCAGGAAGTCAGCAAAGGTCACTAGGTTCGCAACACCTGGACTGCCAGTGAACAAAACTCTGGAGGACTGCCGAAACGCCTTACCCACACCAACAACCAGTGGCAGAGATGTCGATGAAGTCCGCCAGCCGCAAGCAAGAGACGTTTCACCTACTCCGATTCAATTAGATGCTGCGATCAATCTTGGTGATGCGAGAGAACCTTTCGAGGGCAAGACAGACTTGTTGAAGAGTATCCTTGCTTTGATCAAGGCGGATTACCCTGGCCTGAAGGCCTCTACG
Organism: Cadophora malorum; assembly: GCA_017365405.1. Taxonomy (NCBI): domain Eukaryota; kingdom Fungi; phylum Ascomycota; class Leotiomycetes; order Helotiales; family Ploettnerulaceae; genus Cadophora; species Cadophora malorum. The sequence goes on along the minus strand of JAFJYH010000015.1, from coordinate 157,593 downwards.
GAAATCATGATAGAGCATGAGATCGAGCAGGGAACGAGGAGACATAGGGCCGAGACGAAGGGGTACAGAAGGACTATTGCTAGACTTCGGCAGACGGTGGATGATTTGGAGACAACTGTGAGTCATCTGACGGATGGTGGTGCCGCAGATGATGTTGTGGTGCTTTCTGATTAAGGTTGCCGGGTGATGTGAAGCATTTGGGACTTGTGGTTGCGGGAGTTGGTCTTGCATTCGAGAGATACCATTGATTTTTGGGGTTTAATGAATTCATCTGATGATCAGTCGCAACTTCTTGACTCAGACAGCATCTCGCTCGATAGTGATTCGGGTAGGTACCTTGGGAAGTAGGACTCTTCCTTCCAAGCATGTTCTGTGCTAGGCAGACAGCACCCGGGCCGTACCCATATTAGTGCGCCTCGACTGAGGTGAGCAAAAGGTTCTTACTGAGATGGTAAAGGTACTGATCGGCCGGTTAATGCTTTCTTTTCTTCCAAGCAAGCGTTTGCCGCGGTCCTCACGCATGTCGTTCAATGCCCGTACCGCGCGAAAGGCATTTCGATATGGCCGAGCACAGTCAGAGTCCCCATTGAACCCGCTTATCATCTATCCCATCAGTATTCTTCAGCCAACTGAGGACTCAAATCATCAAGGGAAGGAACTGCAGCCTACAATCGTGAAACCAGAAATTCTAGGCAACAGGCGGTGACCTTCAGGCACCGAAGGTTCAACAATATAAAGAGCTAACACCCGTTCCACTGTCTAAGAAGTCGTGGTATACTCAAAGTATATCTCAGTCTTACCTCAAAAGATCAGATCATAGTTATCGTAACCATGGACACCGCAAAACTCACACAAAATGCCTCTTCTGCTGACAATGGCACAACGTGCTCGGCTGCAACGAAACCCTCCCCGACAACACACAGTACCAACCTAACAGACTCGCCAATGGTGGATAACCAAGACAAGGAAAAGCTCAGGCCAAATGCGAATGTAACGCAGTCATATTACGCTGACAAGGATTTGGCATGGTGGCTTCAACTTGCCAGGGATTTCAAGAGCGCGAGACAGATTCCCTTGCCTTGTGATGAGGGGGAAGAGTTATAAATCAACTACATTGGTTTGAATCAATGTAAGCAAGAGAATCGGTGATGCATTTATGCATTAGAAAGGTCATTGGGGCTATGCCTGAGACTGAAAGTGGTGGATGAAAGAGGCAGCTAATTTGAATCTAGGATAATGATGGGAAACATAGTTAGATACGCTAAGAAACAAAACACACATGCTACTGCTTGAAGGGCCATGTAGAGATAGACTAGCATAAATGATCAATCACCAATCTAATTGCCATCTCAGAAGCCTGTCAAATATAAATTCGACCACAGCTACGGAGCCAGATGCTATGACCCCTTAACCGCGACTCTATTGATGTTGTTGAAGCCCCTCCCTGTAAGCGAAGCCTGTAAGCTTGACATTACGCCCACGATATAGGTACTCAATCAGCCTCGACGCCCCGCATTGTACCCCGTGGAGCCCTGAAGGGGGTGCGAATACAGGCATGTAAATGGATTGAGTTTTCCACATAACCGGACCTAAACGTCTACTGAATTTATTGAGTGATCAGTTAGGATTATTGGTTGGGTTAAGTGAAGTCTGGACGATTTCATAGGCGAAAATTTGGTGGGCGACATTTGCCTTGGCGACAACACAGGAGGCAGGAGCGACCCTCTTTCTTATCACAACGCAGGGCCTACTACGGTTGGAATTTCGGCAGACTAAAACTTTGCCAGAACCCAGAAGGATGATTCCCCAAATATTTGATGCAAATCATATTTATTCGCATCCATCTTAAAGACAGGTTCTCCAAACGTCAACAAAAGGCAACCAGCCATCTAAGCGAGGACGACCTCCCCTAGCCCTTTTCTTCCTTCAGCCCCAATCTTATCCAAAGAGAGGGCACCCTTCATCTTTCTCTCATTCTGCTGACTCAAGACCAACTCACTACCCGTTCCATCGAGGTACTTGTAATCTTCAGGTGGCACTCCAGCAACGAGATCTTTCCAATGCTGTCGAATATACGCAACATTTCCAGGCGTCGAAGGAACCGCTGGGATGTAGCAAACGCTTGCCGGCCCTTTTCCATTATGTGTCGTCTCGACGGCATGGCACATCTACTGCAGTCAACTAAATGCTCCCAACACTGCCAAGAGTACTTACATCTGCATGCCACCAAATGGTATCACCAGGTTCCATCGCCGGAACACTCATCAAAGTCTTTTCAAGATGCAGGTGAGGATGACTCGCCGGACTCAAAAGCTGCGAATCCCATCGGTACGTGCCAGGAAACCATCCCGTCTCGTCATCAATCTCCCAATGCTCTGCCTTCGTCCAATCGTCATCAGGCTTTTTGAAGAACGGTCTGAGGATCATGTACGCAGTCACAGTCTTGATATCAGGAACAAGCATCAAACCTCCCTTTCTAGGCTTGCATGGTGTCAAAGCCGTCCATCCTTGGAAAGCTCGCATAACGCTACATTGAGCACCCCCTGGAAACATCGCTGGGTTGGCGTTCTTGCGGTGTGCCATATCGTAGGGATCGTACCTCTCGGGATGTCCAGAAAGTATTTCGTGGTACGTCTGGCGATATTCGGAGTCTGCCCAGCGGCTTAGAGAACCACCATCGACATGTGGACCTAGACCGAGGAACTCCTGTCCTGATTGTCTGATTCGAAGACCGTCTGGGTAAAGGACTGGCTCATTTTGAGCAGACTGTTCTTCGGCTGAACAGGATGAGTCTGTCCAGATAGAATTCAGTAGGCGTTGAGTTTGGAGATGTCGCGGATTGGTCTTGATTTTGAGCTGTACTGGACTTGAGTACAGATGGTAGATTGCTACGCTCTCTGCGGGCCATCCTGTGACTGTCTCCTTATTGTCCTCGATGAACTTCTCAAGGTCTATGAAGTATTGTGATGCTTCGGGTTTTGGAATTATGCCGCGGATGATACAGCAACCCGCTTCTTTCATGGTCTCCAGGATCTTCGGGTTTGAGAGTACTTCGTCTGCTTGGAAGATCGGGACGGCGTTGTTTCCTTGTGATTCGAGACGAGATGTGACATTATTCAGAGCTTTGCATGTTTTTACCCAGGCAGTTCGAAGATTGCTGGCTCCATACTCGCCAATGATACTGGTTTTGAGGTCTTTCTGGACAATATCCGTGGGATCATTGTCATTTGGGGTGAAGGATGGCCAGCCACTAGGCCAAGTCGATTCTGTGTTAGGCATCTTGTACGGTAGATGGGTATCTCTCTTGTCAAATGCACTCTCTAATGATGAAGATGAGACTGGAAAGTGGGGGGAAATCACCTGATGAGAAGTCAATATATCCATCAAAACGCAAAGATCAAACCCATTGAGCTCATAAGTCATATATCAACACCTAACTCCCATGTCATAACCCATACCCACTTCTCCGCGAGTCCGCAATCAAACTTTGATAAACTCCCAAATGATCGCCTCCTCCATATTTTCACCAATCTTCGCCAATTTCTCCTTTCCCTTATCATTCTTGGATCCAACATGCCAAAGTCTCTCGAAATGCGTCATGAGGAGGATATAATCCCCATCCGGAGTCATCCTCACGCAGAAGTTCTCCCAGCTTTGATGTTTACCTGCTGAGCAGATGAGGTTACCGTGTTTCCCGTGACCTAGATAACTTCCTGAGGCAGTGTTCTTGAAGCCTAGCCAGCCTTTAGTTTGTACGCATGCCCAGTGGATTGAGCCTTTGCCGCCTATGGATAGGTTAGTAAGTTGTTTTGACTCCTTTCCAAGCGAGCAAGATGAGCAAACAAGTTGATGATATCGCGCAGTCGGAGCACTTGTGAGAAAGTTCCAAAAGAACTTCGCTGCTACTTTGAAGTCACAAGTAGTTTCCAGGAACGGTTGAAGATCGAAGCAGGAGCTGAAGCAACATACTAGGTGGAGCTAAGATAACTTGACCCTCAATGAGAGTGAGAACGTGTCTGGAAATCGCGGAACGTATGATATAGCTGTTCCCGGGCCATGGGACACTGCTCTTAGGACTTTTCACTGGGTCTAGATCTTCAGGGGTGTCGGCAACGGTTTCTGGTGGTGTTACGGCACCGCCATTGACGGTCGAGGCATCGTCGTCTACCGTTGGGCTGGGATCGAGCTGATAGAGGGACATCTCGGAACTATGTAGGAGGGGCTTGAGCTTTAGAACAGATACTGATAAGATAGCCGGAGCGCTATCCGAATCAAGGAAGTGCTTGATGTTGAATTGTTGATAGTGATCACACCAGTGCAGCTGACAGGAGCCTGAATATGGGGTGGTGGCTCGGTCCCACTTTTATGTTGGCCACTGTCACCTGACGTGATTGAGGAATCTATCTTTGAATGCTAATTGAGGTCTGGGATCGTATCAAAGAGACCAGGCTAAATGTAATTACAGGTTGCCAGTAAATAGGTCCGCTTGGGAGCTAATTGAAGTGTTTTTGGTCGATGTGCCCCCTGATACACAGTATCGAAGCAGTAAGCGAAGGAAGTTCGAGGAGGAAGAGAAGGAACATCGTTATTCTGAGACGGTGTTTAAAAAACGTGAACTAACTGTATCTTGAAAAGTATTTGTTAGTGGTGCTTAAGCTTGAGAACATACTGGAGAAATTTTCAAGTGAATTTGAGGGCTTGCCTTAAGGGGACTCTGGACTCACAGACTGCTCAATGGCGCAGAACCCCAAGCGGAACTAACCAGAGTGTTTCCGATTTGATCCCAAGATTGTGTTTTGGGATACACTATCGTAGAGATCATCTCGACTTGTAAACTTGTCCTCTCCGATTTATGAAGTCTTCAAACTATTCGTATAGCTTCTTTTCCCTTCGAACACCACGCGCTGGTGTGAGAGGGGCACCATGGCGGTAACTCTGCTTTAATTAAGGAAACTTCAGAAAAGCGTGGCCAAAGCGAATAGGTTATATTATTCAAGTCCAATGCTGTGCGTTTTTCATTTCACAGGCCATGATTCACAACCCATTGTCTGATTTGAAAGAGCAAATGAGTCTTGAAGTTCCATTCCTATAAATCTGCAGGTAGGCTTCACGGTCAAAGATCTGCTTTGTAAACACACCTCAACACAATTCTAGGAAAGCCACTGCTAACTTAACCGACAAAAATTCTTCGGAATCTAAGCAACCTTCGAGATGAACATACACATTTTTATAGCACAGCTTGCGACTGAAATCATCTTCGCAAGTACAGCTCTGGCTCCGAAAGCCGAAAGAATTCGCCTCCGTCAGGACCAGGAAGTTCCAAAAGGCTACACAGTTGCTCCACTTCATGTAACAGGTGGTGTCAACGGTGTTGCTATCAACCATACTGGTACTATTCAAGACGTCTTCGAACAACTCGATGCGGACGACAATAGCTTCAAGCTTTCGGACTTCGCTACAATATAGAGGAGAGATCCATTTCTCGACCAGCATCACAAGGCCAGTAAAGAAGCTCGCCCAGCTCCTATCTGGCTACAATTACTTCTCTCTTTCCCAAGCTTTACAGGCTGACTGGCTCTTTAGACTCAGCGATGGATGACAGACGTCAACTGCTGCCCAGTCCCTGGACAGAAATGGGAGCGAGCCGATGGCATAGCTATCAGGGACGGCATCAATTATCTCAGGACAGAAAATTTAACATGTGGAGCTGCGTGTCATAGCTGCTCAAGAGTTACTTGCTCACAGAATTCGGCGATTTATCTCGTACGTCCTAGTGCATCATCTATGCTCTTTGCTTCTCGACGCCGTTGAACAAGTTAGAAGCTGACTATAATTCGAGTGTAACAATATGAGTGAATTAGACTCTTCTGCCTATCAGCCTGATGGTTGTTCTGATATTTCTGGGGCAAGAACGATTGGACTATGGTCCCCTCATGCGGTGTTGTTGCAATGTTTGCAGAAAGATTGAGAGACGATTGTCAACAGAGGCGTTACGAATATGAGCACTTCACATTTTGTGGGCAGGTATGGGATCACGAGAACATGAATGTCTTCATTCGAAAGGAGGATTGCTCGATTTGACACTTTGCGGATAATGCCATGCATGGCATCTTGCAGCGGGTTCGGAGTCTGGTCAAGCATGCCAAAATATGCTCATGCGTGACGAGGGAACTGTACAATTACTGGTGATTAGATTTGGAGGGAATACAACTCGGGTCTGGGTCTTTTTTTAAATTGAAATGTCCTACGCAAAAATGTCACGAAAAAAGCGATCCCCTCCTTAACGGATTCCCCTTTTTTGAGTTCAAGCTCCGCCTATTGTAGACACTCAGCCACGCCAGAAGAGCCGGTCTTGCCGGCGGTGGATGCTGACAGCTTATGCTTATATTGACGACCTTTCGTCGATCCAACCAGGAGAATCTAAAAAGCTTGTTGATCTGTCAAGGCTAGCTTTCGTACCGTGGGGTATCCGAAGATCTGGACGCCTGCAACCGGGATTTCGATTCGATCATATATCCTGGTTCCTGAAATTTGAGCATGAGTCCATTCCAGTAGGATGATGTGCGATAAGCACTTGTACCGCTCAAGAGGATCATGTAGTGCGGAGACGATCCAGGAAAGACGGTACGTTGAGAGAGAGAGCAGATTATCGTATTAAAGGTCTTTAAAGTCTACCTGATGGTTCCAAACAAAGTGCTGTATCTGAACAGCCATGCAGAGCCCCAACGCCACGCTGGACACATCAATACATCAAATCAAGTACTTTGGTATCACAAACATCCCTGTCTCAACGCTCTCTTCGCAATCTCCGGCTCCTCACCCAGCATCGTTGGATATTTCCACCTGAAGCCCCACTTCATCCACAACTTGAACTTCTCGCCCGCCTTCATCTCCTTCCACCTCTCCAACAGCACCGCCTGCTCTTCAGGACTCTTCGCCTTGTATGTCGGGCCCGTCCAGCACAGAAAGATAATGCTGATGCAGCACCATGCGTACGGTAGACCTCTCTTGCGATGTTGGCCGAGCATGAGACCCTTGAAGGACATCCAGCTCTCAAAGAGACCGATGATGAGCCAGAGGAGGAACCATCCCACGGGTACGAGCACGCAGATGAGGATCAGAGGTGTGAGCCAGTAGTCGTGGTAGTAATCGTCGTAGTACGAGGAGCTGCCTCTAGAAGAGGATGAGGAATCGTAGACGAAGGTTGTTGTGCACTGTGCTGCTGTGCCTGTCGGGGTGGAGCAGGTTGTGGTTGGCGTGTAGCAGTAGCTCAGGTAGGATGGTGCGTAGTAACTGCTCGCTGATGCGACTTCAGCTGCATCGACATCGCTGGCGTTCAGTACTGCAATGACGTAGGTCTCCTGAGGTTTGTTGTATCCATACCCGTATGCATATGTGGTAGCTGACGTGGTTGCCGTGACAGGAGTAGGCGTGATGATTGCAGGAAAGGACACTGGAACGTTCGTAGAATAAGTCCAATTTTGACTGCATGTCGCGTCCGCTGAGTACGTGATAGGAACCACATAGCTCGTGTATGGGATATCCTCGGTGCCGGTGTAGTATGTGCGGGAAATTGAATCACCGCTCGCAAGCACGTTGTAGACAACAGTAACATCGGCATAGGCAGCGGATTCAGTCAAGGTCGACAGAACGGAAACTGAAGCTGTTGGGCTTGCGACTACACTCGTGTCGGTGTAGAGATCGGTACTGCTGCCACCATAGTAGGTATATGCTTCGACCGAGATGACGACGTAGGAGGTCACGATATACGGAGCAGCTGAAGCTGTGAGCGCTAGAAATGCGCACAGCAGGAGGAAAAGAAGCTGCATGGTGAGGGTAAATTAAGTATTCTGAGCGAATGGACGAGTGATGACCGTCTCCACGGTATTGACGCGATGCTTGCTGAACGAGTGAAGCAAAACAAATGATCGTGAACGGAGAAAAGGAAAAGACGCGAGAAGGGCTTCACCTTATGTTTAAGCTTGAATCTGCGGCACAGGCCGAGTAGCTGTATCGAGTCACAAACCCACTTATTTCATGCACGCCGGGACCAATTTAGAATTATTTTCAGGGGCTGAGTCGCATTTGTTAGTGGTGTTGTGAAAGAAAATTGAAAATTGAGACGAAAGTGGCGTCGTTTCCGTCTTGGCAATCTGCTGTGCCCCTCGGCGGCGGCGTTGGTCTCGATTTTGAAGGGCGTTGATCTCGGCTGGAAGTTACAGGGGTCAAAATATGTTTCTGGAAACGAGGGAAAGATTCTGTCAAGACTGTGCATAACTCGTAACCGGACGTTTTGGCAATGCTGTGTTGGTGTAGCCTCTCATAGTTATCTATGGCTGGACATTCTGACATATTTTCCGCTACTTCTGTGCCGTTGAGGGCTTTCACATCATCGAACAAGTTTAGACTAGACATCGATGTCTGAGATATGCAAAGTCTGGGCTGTACTTGACACACGAGATCGTGATTTTGGTTGGCCTGTTCGTTAAAAACGTTGAATTAGCAAGTCCTGATAAATGTTCTTCGGGGCCTTAAGGGAATTTGCTACGATTGATCTCATTGATTACAGCTGTTCCTTCAGATCCAAGCTCATAAAGCATTGCCATGTATCTCGGTCCGCATAAATCGTCCGATTTCCTTCACCCCATTCTATACTCCCGTGGGCTGGATAGTACGAGTGTAGAAGGGTCTCGTTCCGTAATGGCTCTCAATTGATGACCCTGCAGTCTGTGAGCCCGAGGAAAGATGCGTGTAAAGTCTGGTACGTTTGATAACTTACAGAGGCAAAGTTAGATCGACAATTATTCTTCTTAAAGAGGCGCTTCCTTCCTCGCCGAAGCGGACGTGAAGCCCCTCTGGAGTTTAATGCGATGACGGGAGATGACTTGAGCAGAGAAGGAGGACCCAAGCGAATCGACGGAGAAGTGAAGTGGTCGCGACTGCCTTTGTTGACTGACTTCCTACTTTGGAAAGCACTAAACTAGTCTGGCGAAGCGGCCATCACTCTCTTTCTTCTCCCTCCTCTTCCTCTTTCCTCTTCCCTCTTCCTTTTCTTCAACCTCACTTAACAGATCTCATCACTCCATCCAAAGCATACAATAGCCGTCCAATTCGCCCGGTACAATGGAGTCTGAAACTGATCAGACTGCTGAGGCAAAGAAGCCATCTTTTGGAGGAGATTCGGCTCAGCGATGGTTTATACGAGGTGTCAGACGTGATGTAAGTCCCCAAGATCCAACTCGCTGATACATTGCTGAGTATTGTAGCCGGATAATTACTATAAATCAAACTTTTGCGTTGGGGGACCTCTTGCAAAGTCATCAGCCCAGCTCGAAACATTCCACCTCTTCCCCAAACTCCCGCCCGAGCTCCGCAACCGCTTCTGGAAGTACGCCTTGCCACCAGGACGCCTTGTCCGGATCTTCTACACCGAGATTCATTATCCATCTGGCACCTACTCGGATGAAGACCTCGGCCTGACGACCTTCACTTCAGATACCCCTGTCCCCGCTCTACTCCACGCTTGCGCTGAATCGCGTCAAGTCGCCTTGCAGGTGTACAAGCTCTGTCTCGGCACCGCTCAAAGTCCAGCAACGATCTACCTTGACTTGTCAGTTGACACTCTCTACTTCGGCAGGTTCGCCAATAAGAAGCGCATATTCAACGCCAGGACATTGGTGAACACATTTGCCGAGGAGGATTTCCAAAACATTCGTCACATTGCCGTTCAGTATGACACATTCTGGCGCTACTTCTGCAACAACATGCATGGGATTGCGGATTTTGTAGGCATCAAGACTCTCAAGCTTGTGTTGGAGAATAACCCGAAGAACGAGACCAACGAGATGGTCCTGGTCCATCCGGATTGGGAACCAGAACCTTATTGGGTGAAAAACGGACATCATGATGACCATCTCGATGCCGCTCAGCTGGAAGACTTGGAGGTTGGAGCCACGTATGAGTACGCCTCGACTTGGAGAGATACTTCGCATGAGGCGGACGAGATCCTTTATGAGATCTGCGATGATTGCCCTGCTTTGAAGCCCTTGCTTCCTGATATCAAAATCATGCTTGCTTTGAAGAAGATAGTCGCTTGATGGATATGAGAGTGATGACTAGAACCCTTAGGTTCCAGTCTTGCTGACAGATTGTACTTTATTTGCATCATCTTCTCAAGGAGAGCAATGAGATCCGACCAGAGGCTGAGATGGGGAACGATGAATCATTTGATATGGAAGAGCTTCTGCATGTGCTTAACCTTGCTCATTGCTTAGGATGAGAATATAGCCACCAGAGATGCTTCCAACAATGAAATATACATGGCCAAGCAGAAGCTTATGCTCAGATCCAGACTTGAGTCTGTAGCACATCCTTGCCATCAATTAGACTGTCCACGATCGCTTGCATGGGATGAGCCACTCCCAAGTCGTCTCTCCCCGATGTCCCTGTTGAGTTATGAGGCATAACATTGAGAAAGAGTCGAGCAGCGAATGTTTATCTTTCTTTTGATGTTGGTTTTTGCTGAAGTGGAAGGAGGGAAATGACTGGGTACTGACCCATTCTCATATCTACTCAATGGAGAACAAAGTAGGCAGACATCCAATGCAATCAGGAGCTTCACCTCCCTTTTAACTTCGACTCCTGCTCCTGCCAGAAATTCTTACAAGCTCTATGCCCCCAATGCTCAACCCACCACTCCCCAAAGCTATCCTCAACCGCGATATCCACCTTCGTAATTCTCTCCTCGCGCTTCAGCCCACAAATCAGACACTGTTTAGGAGCTGACAAGCCTCCTTCTTGAGCCTTGACATGCATCGTCTCCGAAATCTCCGGGATAGCCAAATGCATAGCCGTATCCTTCAAACTCGTATTCGCCACCGCAACCGCAGATTTCAGCCTCCCAAGCTGCTCTTTCCACACCCTGACCACATCAGCAGCTTCTCGATCCTCGCGAACGACTTCTGATTTGTCGACGCCTGTAAGCTTCATACCGCCCTTGCCACCTGCTGCTGCGGGACCAATCTTCATGGCTTGGGAGAGGAAGGTGTCGCGTTTCCAGCGGAGCTTACGGCCGGCTATGATGCGAGCGGCGACGGTGGCGATGAGGAGGTAGGCTCGTAGAAAGGAGATGGTGGAGGGGTCGGAGATGATGCGGTTTTTGAGCGAGAAGGGTTGGTCGGCTACGGCTTTGAAGAGGGTTGATTGGGGGAGGTCGAAGAGTGGTGGGAAGAGGGAGAGGATTATTGATGGAGGTGGGATGTTAGTTGGTGGTGCTTCGGCTACTTCTGCTGGGGGAGATGCTAGAACACCGTCTGCGTTGTCCCAGGCCCAGGCGTCGGCTTCGATTCCGGTGGTTGGCCGTGGTGATTTCACAGCTGGTACGGCTGGAAGGTCTTCAAAGTCGCCCCATTCTTCTTCCGCGTTGTTTGGTGCTGGGGAGTCTTCATATGGGTCTGGTTTTGGTGGTGCAAAGTTCGGCCATGCAGTTACAGGTGATGCTGTATTTGGTATGGAGCCTTTCTTTACATTTGACAACTGCTTCGTTGCTAGTATTGGACCTAGATCACCAAATGGATTCCTTTCTTGGAAGGACGGTGACTTTGGTGCTTGTGGGTATGGTAGACCCCCAGCATTCAAGCCTGATGGCTGCAAGTTTGCAGGCCGTTTGGAGGGCTTATCCTTCAGACTAGTTGCACCAAACATATTCGTCAGAGATTGAGATGGAGGAGGCGGTTGTGGTGGCGGGACAGGCTCGGGTGCTGCAACGGTCTCAAAGTCCCCGAATTCATCGTCGTCTTCCTCTTCAGCTTCAGCATCAAAGAGAATATCTCCCCCATATGATGGCTTCCGGACTGGTTTGGGAGCAGCTTTTGGTGTAGGCTTCGGCTTTTCCATTGGGGCCGGAATGTCTTCTATGTTACCGGAAAACATATCAAGAGTAGACCTTCGTACTCCTGTCGGCCTGATCTCGCCAGATGTTGTGCCCCATCCTCCATACTTTGCCTGCGTTGTAGAATATGCGGGCGTATTCTGGGGTTTCGTAGCCTCGAACGATCCCCATATATCCTCTTGGCTTGTGGTTGCAGATTGCGCCTGAACAGTTGAAGGAGTAGATTGGAAGCTGCTCATGTTCCCCCATATGTCGTCTACTGGCTTCTTCGCTGGAGCTTGCCATTGTTGTCCTCCTCCATGTGCAGATGCCCCCGTAGGATTCGAAGTATTTAGAGAGAATAGGTCATTCGATGCTGGCGTTGTGCCAGACTGTTTACTTTGCGAAGGATTGTAAAAGCTGTCGAATTCGGCGAGGAGATCAGACGACATGGTGGGCAACAGCAAAGGATATGGCGTGGCAGTGAGAAGTCAATCCTCTTAAGGATCAAATCATTGAGTGGATCATGGCGGTATGACTGCTTGCGGCGGTCCGGCTTTCCAGTTCTTTGGGTTGGGCTCGCTGTTCAATCTTGCCAGATTGTTCCGCACAAGAACACAACGCCCAAATATATTCTGCAAGCGACTTGCTCGCTGGCCGTCTATTCGATATTATCGTGGGGGCGCCCGCCAAAGGATTACTTTGCTCGAAGGAGCAGAACCTGGACGGGAAGGCTGAATGCCCAGACCCGCCTACCGGTGATTGGCTGGACCAGCTTTCCTAGCTGAAATGACCCGTGCTGCATATCTCCAGCCGCAACCAACATCAAGACGGCTCCATATCTACAAGAGTTCTTGTCCTTGGTTAAATTCCAGTGGTGATGCGTTCTCTGGAAGAAGCAAGGTTCGAGTTTCACCTGTTCAAAATTATCCCTTATCTACTATCTACTAATCATGTCTCAGAACTCGATGGCAGGTCACTACAAACCATGCTGCAAGCCTCGATACGCTGAAGAAGTCGGTGAAGCTCGAGAGTGACATCAGTCCATGCATATCTGGGCTCCGTTCGGTCTGCTGGAAGGCATGTTATCTTGTCTTACCATTCCCATTCAAGCCAAGGATTAACATTGCCTCCAGACTTTTCTGCTTTTCCAGACCACCGATATCACGAGCTGGTCACGAGCCCTGGACGACTCCCGAAGTGCCTACACTTCTCTCAGAGAGCACTTGTTGCGTTACATTGAAAACCCAGATGAGCTCGGGTCTGCATTAGACCCTTTGGACGACGATCAACATGTAAGAATTCCTAGTCAAGCTAGAGATTTTCAAGTCACTCGATTGTGCTGAGACATTCAGTCACCGTGGAACACCTTGCGGCAGGATGAGGAGATACGAGCAGAGATTTTTCAAGATGTCGAACGCTGTATGCCGGAAGAGCCATATTTTCGACGGCCCGAGACCCAGAGAATCTTGCTAGACATACTGTTCGTATTCTGCAAGATCAACCAGGATGTTGGATATCGGCAAGGAATGCATGAAGTTCTGGCTCCTATCCTTTGGGTGGTAGAAGAAGATGCTTTAGATTATGGGAATGGAGGCCTATCATCCAGCTCAGACACGGACTCGCTTCTGAGGCAGACTTTAGATCCTGCTTACATTGAGCATGATGCTTTCACCCTCCTCTCACTGATCATGAGAACAGCGAAATCATTCTATGAACTAGGTGAGCCAGATAAAAGACTGAGTCTCACAGGCTCTGGACCACCTCAGCAAGGCGCTTCACCCATTGTCGAGCGAAGCAAACGCATACATGAAGTCTACCTTGCACGGTTGGATCCACAACTGGCGAAACATTTAACCGATATTGAAGTGCTACCGCAGATATTCTTGATGTGAGTACATGCCAATCAGATGCAAAATAAGGTGTCGCTAATCGTTCGATGCGAAGTCGATGGATCAGATTGCTCTTTGGGCGAGAATTTCCATTCGATGATCTACTAGCTTTGTGGGATACACTTTTGGCCGAAGACCCTGGGCTGGATTTGGTAGATATGGTATGCGTAGCCATGCTCTTGAGAATCCGATGGCAATGTAAGTGACTCCAACTCGAACGGGAATTATCTGACATTACCTAGTGCTCGAAGCAAACTACTCATTCGCATTAATGCTTCTGCTCAAATATCCTTCGCCAGTGTCTCCGAATGGCCCACATACATTTGTGAATGATGCTATTTTTCTCCGGGATAATTTCAGCGCCGCTGGTGGTGCAAGAATCATCAGCAAATACAGTGGGAAGACGCCAGTTCTACGAACATCTGATTCACGACCTGGAACCCCGCTCGGTCAATCACTGAGTCCAAAGCGCACACTTTCTAGGACTAAATCACCACTACCATCGCCCGCAAGGTTCTTACAGCAGCAGGGTGGGGTCGAAGCTATATTTCAAGGTGCAGCCAAAGGTGTTTTCGAGCGAGGAGAGAGACTCGGCATTAACCAGGCTGTTCGTGACGCGGTTGGCGAGGTTAAGAAGAATATGCAGGGCCTTCAAGCATCACGAAACGGCCCCAGACGGACCTCAGATGTGATGAGATGGTCACTAGATGAGGGGAGGTCTATTCCAAGCTCGAGAGCTTCAGTGACAGCTATATTAGCCCGGAACCAGCAATTGGCACTCATGCTTGAGCAGGCTATGTCGGACCTTCGAGCCGTATCAATGTCAACAGATGGAGATAAGGACAAATATGTCCAGGCAATGGATCTTGCAATCGCTAAAGTGGAATTCGTCAAAGTTTACTTGGAGGATCCGACAATGCCTCTTCCAGATTTACATCCCACACCCCCAAACTCAGATCATCTGGCACCCACGCCAACCCCACAACCCCCACCCGAAACTCCCTCGAAATCAACAGTGCCCGATCAGCCAGCTTTGTCAACACCAGACACCCATTCTCCAAATTCTACTACAGCGAAAGCAGTGAGCGGATCATCACAATCCAGTCCAACATCAGAATTAAGCAGAGAGGCTCTTCCCCATCAAGCACTATCAACTCCAATTTTAAACATTCCAGAAGCTGCTACTGCGAAGGGAGATCCGCCGTCCTCATCAAGACCAAAAGCACCAGTACCAACTCGATCAAGCATCGCACAGTCAAGCTTTTCATGGATGCTAGAGCCAGATACTCCTTCGAGCTCTGCTAAATCGTCTCCTCCAAAATCTGCGTCACCATTTCTCAAGTCAGGAAGACGGCCAACATCAGGTCCGAATCGAGAAAAGGCGGCCTTTTTATTTGGTGATGATGGAGGAGAGCCGAATTCCAGGCCACCATTATTGGACGATTCTGAAGAGGTCTTTAATATGGGGACTATGAAAGGCAGTAAGGCAAAGTCATAGGAGTCAATCCGCTTATTATGGGACTACTTGCGCAATGCCAATGAGCTCACTCAGCCTTCAACGTACATCGTTGGATCTGCCTGAATGCCGCATTCTCCACGAACAACAATCGGATGATGTGCATCGAATTCACGCTCATATGCCTACTAGATAGCTCTATCGAATTTAGTGACTTATAAAACGAGGCAAACAGGTGGTGTGGAAAGAGGGTCTGGAGCTGCACTGCAGTCTTTTCCAAGGCTAGCTACTGCAGAAGCACCATGCGGTGTACCCACGCAAAATGCAATCCACATCTCATCCACGCGCACGCAGCTCGCTCGGGTAGTAAGACACCATTATATGTCACATTTTAATGCCAAATCCGTCGGCAAGGCAGTTGTTACCAGCAACCGATTCCCAATCTTATTTTGGGACCCGTATTGCATCTGAATTGGAGCGATAGCAATCAAGTTGAGCAAGTAAATCCATATCAATTGGGCTCTGAGCTCCTCATACATTGATATGTCGCTTCTCCGCTCGAATCCGGTACTTCAATATTCGTATCTATCAGACTATCACAATTGGACCATGTGACAGTGCGAACCACTCGTCTCCGGATGCATTCGGTCAATCTTGAGAACCAATTGTTGAGGCAATTGGTTGAAAAAATAGGATATACCAGCCAATGAGATTCAGGATCCGGGATTTTGCAGTGATTGCTCGATGCAGATGTGCTGCACGGGGTTTTCACAATTGGGGCGAACAGAAGCAGAGAGAGGCAGAGGGGTCCCACCGTCCCACGAGGCGCTGCAGCTCTGATACGCTGTTGAACGGCCGCCTGAGAGCGGGCCCATAAGCCCATGAGCTCGAATTTTCTGATGCCAGACTGTCAGAGGCAGAGACCAGCCGGAACTTGAGGTGAAGTATCCTTGCCGCTTCACGCAGCCAGTGACTTCAACTTTCCCAAGTGCAAGTGGTCCTCAGTCCTCTTGGTGTTACCCAGTCCCTCGTTTAACAGTGACTGACCCCGCGATGTGAATTGAAGCTAGCGACTAAAGCGGCCTAGGAAGTTGAGTAGCAATAATATCAAAAACCCTTTGTCTTGTCCTGCGACTGCGACTCTTCCTCTTCTTCCTCCACCTTTCTCTCCACCACAATCACAGTTGCATATCTGCACCGTCTCCGTCACCTCACCTCACCTACTCTTCGCCCCTTCTCCCTTCTCCGTCCACTCCCACTCATCACCTCTTGCTTCGCGACTCTCATATCGCGTCTTCTTCTTTCCGCTTCCGATCTTCCCACCCCACTTCCTCAAACTCAACGCCTCCCGCAAAACAATCCGCGCACTCTGCCAGAGACTCAACACGGTATGTTCTACTCTTTACGCGCTGCTTTCTTCCATGAGACATGTTCAGGTCCTTGTTGTTCACCTCCCTGTCTCATATTCCCGTTTTGGTCAATCTGCTGACATCGGGAAAGGTCTTCATTGATCGCTCACAATCAACGTCTCTCCCACAACAACACCCATTGCTAACGCAAACAACCTACCACTTCTCTCCTTCAACATGTCTGCTCTCCAAGATAATGCGCCCAATGGCGACGAGCTCGCTGATGGCATGAACAACCTCAACGTCAACGACGAGGGACGACTTGGACCTGATGGCGAACCTCTCCCAAAGACCGAAGAAGAGTATGCTGAGTCGCAGCTCACGCTCCGTGCCATTGTTTCCTCCAAGGAAGCTGGTGTCATCATTGGCAAGGGCGGCAAGAATGTCGCGGATCTCCGTGACGAGACTGGAGTCAAGGCTGGTGTTAGCAAGGTCGTCCAGGGTGTTCATGACCGTGTCTTGACAATTGCTGGAGGATGCGAGGCTATCTCAAAGGCATATGCTATTGTCGCAAAGGCTTTGTTGGAGGGCGCACCACAGATGGGCATGGGAGGTGTAGTTTCTACTACTGGTACCCACCGTACGTTGATTCTTGCTAGTTGACGCGAAACACGCTGACAATATACTAGCAATCAAACTTTTGATTTCGCACAATCAGATGGGTACGATCATTGGTAGACAAGGTCTCAAGATTAAGCATATCCAGGATGTATCCGGCGTGCGCATGGTGGCACAAAAGGAGATGCTCCCTCAATCGACTGAGCGAATCGTCGAAGTTCAAGGCAACCCTGAAGGCATTCAAAAGGCTATTTGGGAGATTTGCAAGTGCTTGGTAGATGATTGGCAACGAGGAACTGGTACCGTGTTGTACAACCCGGTTGTCAGAACCCAACCAGGCGGAGGACCAAGCATGGGACAAAGTGCTGGAAATGGCCGTGACAACTACAGCAACAACCGGGTCATGCGCACCGGAAATGGCAACGACTTCAGCGAGAGCGCTCCTCGATCCTACAACAACCGCCGCTCCGATTCCGATGCTGCGCAACGTGGACCTCCCACCCATGATGAGAACGGAGAGGAGCTCCAGACTCAGAATATCAGCATTCCTTCTGACATGGTGGGATGTATCATTGGCCGCGCTGGTAGCAAGATCAGTGAGATCCGCAAGACTTCCGGAGCCCGCATCAGCATCGCTAAGGCACCGCATGACGACACTGGTGAGCGCATGTTCACCATCATGGGAAGCGCTAAGGCCAACGAGACTGCGCTTTACTTGCTGTACGAGAACCTCGAGGCTGAGAAGATGCGCCGAAGCCAAGGCAATGCTCAAGATTAGGATGTGAAACCTTTTTCGCTTTCTACGATTTTCTTTTTCCAAGCAGACCAGCACTCTCGATTCTTCCAGATCTGACTTGCCGCAAGGCTGATACTGCGATGAATCATTGGACGTCTGCAGCGACTTCTTTTAATGAACGGATTCTCTTCTACCAAAAGCACTCATGGCACTTTCTCGATGTTTTCCTTTCCTTTTACGACATGGACTTTACGAATTTACGGTCATCAGCGGCACTTGATTGGTGTGTACTACAGGTAGCGCCTTCCTACTTCAACTGTCACTCCCCTCGATACTCGATTCAGACGATTCGCCTTGACATTCAACAACTCGAGACACCGACACACTGTCTCGACTTCTCTGTTATTCCGACGTCCTCCCTCGAACGCACGAGAATCGTCCTAATCTCGTCATTCATGCGGCTATGACCCTACTTCTCCTACAAGTCACGAAAAACACATTGCCCCACTCCATCACACTATACCAGAACGCCTGGCCTGGATTACTCAAGTCTTGACTCTTGACTCTCGAACTTCGCTCCCTCACATCACAACATCCCCAAAAACGGTCCTATTCGACTCACGTTTGCCTGGTCTTCGTGCGATGATATCGACATCTTGATCTCTGGAGGAGATAGACGATGTACGTAGATTTGTTCATAGACTAGGCAATATGAGCAATGAACAAGTCAAAACAGGTTGATCTATGAACATGATACTGCTTCTTTGATGCTGGAACACAAACTTCCAGATACTAACTTTCTTGACATGACGGGCAGGTATAAATGGTTTCGAATAGGTTCAAGTATCCAATGGCATTGGAAAGGTCTAATGGACGATGCCCCAGCTTCACATGTCCAACTACGCCCAGCAAATGCTCGATTTCACCACCTCTCCCAAACGCCCGCGCTTCAAACATCCTCCTTCACCTATGCACACACCCTAGAAATCTACCCCCTCCCCCCATTATAATCTGCCCCTCCCGCCTTCCTCAACCTCTTCACAATCTCCTCCTCCTCCAAATCCCCCTTATCCCTCGCATCAACCTGAATACTATGATGCCCCAACACCCTCTTAACAGCACCACTCTCAATACTAACCCTCGCCTTCCGCATCACCTTGGTGCCCTCCCCAATCCAGATTATCAGGACGAACTTCACGCGCTTGCTCTCGGTGTCGTTGGCGTATTCGATGCGCACGTAGGCGTACTGCGCTTCGGTGGGGGAGAGCGCGCTGGAGAGTTCGGAGAGACCGCCGGTGCCGGTGGAGGAGAGTTGTAGCTTGTCGCCGACGGCTGAGGCGTAGGATATTATGAGGTAGTTTGTGGGGTCTTTGTCGGAGCGGACGGCGTCGTAGGCGGCGAGGATTTCGGGGGAGTCTGCGCCGGACATTTTTGGTGGGAAGTGGGAGGTTGGGAGGGTTTGGATAGAGCGGATTGGGATTGTGGAGGTGAGTTGGTTTGTATCGGATATCGTCAATACTCGAGGGGTTGAAGTGGGGTCCTTTTTGCTTTGGGGAGGGTTGTACAGATAGATGGTGGGGTGGGTATACAGCCCGCAATCTGTATTCGTGGGACTGAGTTGATGCGATGAGGATTGCGGACTGTGTATGTAGACTGTAAGGTTTGGCCGATTGAGTGCTTCGAGAAAGGAAGTCAATTGAGTAAGAAGAGTGAAGGAAGAGGAAGTCAAGTACTCGTAGCAACCTTGTGTCAGATCCGCCAGGGCCAGGGTTGGATATTTCAATTCGGCGCCGCGGCCGCCTTTCCATGTTCAATTGGAGTGTATGCCACTTCTCACCGCCTGCGCAACACTCCATCAGGAAAAGCGGGGCTCTCAGCCCGGTCCAAAGAATTGTGGCCAGCTTGTCCCTCAGCCTTCTCGAGTGATTTACTATGTACTTGGTAGCGATCTTTCACTTCACGCCATTGTTTTCTTTTCCTTCCCGTCCTGCATTTTGATTTTGAAGTGCATTCAAATTCAACATTAGCTTTCCTTTCGCCAATTCCTTGTTGTTTCCAGACGTTTACTCTGCAGCAATCGTTCACTCATTTGGAGATAGTAAGAAAGACAATGGCGAGATCAAAACAAGCTACTCCATTGAGGAGAGAGCCATCTTCCGAATATACTAGCAAAATAGACGGAACACCAAGTCGCAGCGCCAGAAGTGTAGACAAGCATATGAACGGGAATGGAGCAATGAATGGCAGTGCGGCTGAGAAAGTACTCGAGAGTGTTGTACCAGGTGTGAAGGAGGCTGGCGCATTGCAGTTCTTGATTGCTGTGGGTGGTATTTATGGATCGTTGTAAGTATTCGCAATTCCCGAGGAATGTTTCTATAACAAAAACAAGGCTGGAAAAAGTATCGCAGAATCAATGCTAATACTCACAATAGTCTGACTTGGGCCCTCCTCCAAGAACGACTTACAACCACTCCCTACGGCCCAACATCCTCCCCCGAACTCTTCAAATTCCCCGTCTTCCTCAACACAGTCCAATCGCTCTTCGCTGCTCTAGTAGGCTACATCTACCTCCGCTACGACACCAAAGGCTCCGCAACAGCACCCATCTTCCCCAATCGCCGCATCATCATCCCTCTCTTCCTCGTCGCCGTAACATCCTCCCTAGCCTCTCCATTCGGCTATGCCTCCCTCGCACACATCGACTACATCACCTTCATCCTCGCAAAGAGCTGCAAATTGCTCCCCGTCATGTTCCTCCACATCACGCTCTTCCAGCGCAGATACCCTTTGTACAAATACCTCGTCGTGTTAGCTGTGACTTCGGGAGTAGCAGTTTTCACTCTGCACGCTGGTTCTGGAAAAGCGCATTCGAAACCCTCGAAGGCAGCCATCAATCCGGATAGGAACAGCACTTGGGGTTTACTTCTTCTAGGCATCAATTTGCTTTTTGATGGCCTCACGAATACCACGCAGGATTACATTTTCCAGACCTTCCAGCCGTACAAGGGACCACAGATGATGTGCGCCAATAACATTATGAGCACGCTTCTTACCTTCTCTTATTTGGCGCTGTCGCCGTACTTGGTTCACACAGGCGTCGGTGAGTATCTGGGCATGGATCTCGCAGCTGGTGGTGGTGGAGGCGAGTTTAAGGCTGCGTTAGGGTTTATGGCGAGGCATCCGGGGGTGTGGTATGATGTGTTGGGGTTTGCGATTTGTGGTGCTGTTGGACAGGTGTTTATTTGTAAGTCGACCTCGTCCTTTCCCCTTTCTTGATTCAAGTTCAAAAGTACAGAAGCTAATATTCGCCATGCAGTTTACACCCTCTCAACTTTCTCCTCCCTCCTCCTTGTTACCATTACCGTAACCCGCAAGATGCTCACCATGATCCTCTCCGTCGTTTGGTTCGGACACACGCTAGGCGGTAAGCAGTGGATGGGAGTTGGACTTGTGTTCGGTGGGATTGGTGCCGAGGGGTTGATTACGAGGAGGGAGAAGGCTGCTAAGGATAGGGCGAAGAAGGAGGGGAAGGGGAGTCTGAGTGCGAAGAAGGAGTTGTAGATATGGGAATGATGAGGTTGGAAATAGCTGTACATAGATCAGGAAGGAAGTGGAGGATTTCTTATCTTGCATAGTGCGAGAGGCGGCGTTAAAAGGTTCATTTTCATTGATCGCATAGGGAGGATATCCATTAAAACTCGTTTGATAGGATGGGAAAGAGCAAATTCAAGATAGTATTGCATTTGAAGATGTAGAAGGACATACACACACAAATAGAATAGAATGCTACGAAAGTATATTCTAAAGTCTGCTCCATGGCATTCGGATTCGGGATGTTCGCGCTTTGTTGACTTTCGCGCTGAAGCCGCCCCCTCGCTCGCTTCGCTTCCGCCGGAGGTCGACCTCGAGCCTGGCTCACCACTCCTCTAATTCTACCAATCAGATCAGATAAACAGACTTAACTCTCTTTAATTACAACCTTCAGTCAGATTAGCATAAGGTTATGATCTACCTATGTCCTGTCTATCATCAAGGTAGACCTGATCATGGAGGGCTCTTTCCACTGCTTTGGACTAAGCTTAAATAAGCTGCTAAGCATCAATGGATAACCAGACGAGGTAGAAAGTCCTGGAGATATGTAGGACTAGGGCTTAGGCTTGTTTTTTCAGCTGGGAGCAGTCCTACAGGTCAATGATTCAAGTTGCTTGATATGTGCTGGCAAGCTAGGATCAGCTAGGATCTGTTTTCCCCCTCTCTGTGTGGAGGTCCTACCAGTCACGATGAGTCAGTAAATCACTAGGTAGTCATTGTAGGACTTCCACCACCTAGCCTAGCACACCCAATTTCCAACACCCAACATTCGCATCCCCTCGAGGTCAATCCTCACAACTTCATATTCACATCAACATTGAAGACACGCAGCAAAATGGCCGGAAACAATCATCATATTCCCAACCTATTCTTCCTTTCTTTCTTTCATCTTTTCTCTCCCATTCCATACCCCTCATCGCTTGCTGTCCCCCGCCCTTCACCAAGTACTCATTACATTTTACACTTGTTTATTCCGGCACGATTCGTATAATCGGCCTGCCTTTCCATTTCCGCTCTTCCCTTTGCCCCTACACTCCCTACCTCTTTTTCTCACTCACTCCCCACGCCCCGTCGCTCCCCGCTTCACAAAAAGAAAAAAGAAAAACGCCAACTATGCATCAGATATCTGTTCGGTTCCGTTCGGGTCGCAGCAAGAACGCCTGTTTCCAATCAACCAACCCGCCACTCATTCGTCCGTCCACCCATTTGTTCATCCATGCATCAATCAATCAAGCAATCCACGAAGGCGATGATGAGAATGAATAGAATGGAATGGAATGGATGCGAGTGAACTCTGAACGCCTGAAAAGCACAGTTCCCTAGGTCCGTATCGCTCAGTCCGGTCCGATTCGATCCAGTGGATTTTCTTTTCCAAAAAGAATATCGGTGTTCCTGTCTTCGAAGGACAGGGTAGAATATATGGTCATCTCAAATAAAGTGGTATATCTCGCTGTCAATCAAGTTATGCCGGCCCACGCGTCTCTTCGTCCGTCAGTCTTCCATCAGGCCATGTCAATAACATTCTTCTCGGTCGTTGCTCGTGGTCCTTTCTCTTCACTTCATTCAAAGGAAATCGTCGATTGAGCGTATGATGGGCGCTTCACCCTTGGTTGGGGGACTTCTAGGGTCCTCGTCCGCAGCGAGCGATGCTCGTTGTGGCGGGAAGAATGATGACCTGGGGAATTCGAAGGCTCGGGGCGAGAAGAGGCTGGGCACAGACTCCGCTTCGGGCTCGGGAACATACGGGCGGGTGAAGCTGTGAATTGGATTGTCTGTCATTTCCTCCAGCCGTGGAGACATCAGATCTTCCCATTCGTTGGTTTCCCGCTGCGGCGGCCGTTCATTGTTGATTGACATATTTCCGAAGCCGAAGTCGAATCCTCCTAGCCTCGTGATGGCCGAGTGTGTCGCAACTGGAGAATCATTGTTCTCTTCCGGTTTTGCCAGAGCGTTATCACGAGCTGAGACACTTGGTGTCGAATTCCCACGAGCCCTTGTTGGCGTTGGCGGAGCTTCGATAGCGTCGGCTGATAATGTCGGCCTGTGCTTGACGGTAGGCTTCCGTACCGTGTTATTGTTCTCCGATTTCTTCTTCTCAATAACCTTCTTAAAGTCGTTCAGAGAGAAGAGGAGTGACATGTTGGGGTTAACCCAGCGTGACTTCGACTGCGCCTGGGAGTATGCCTCATTGGGACCCAGCGATTGGTTCTTGTACATGTGGTACGCAATAATCAATGTCGCCGAACGACTTGCACCTTGTTGACAATGGACAAGAACCTTCTTGCCTTCCTTCGTTCTGTTGTCAATAAGCTCGCACAAATCCCACAACTCATCCTTAACGTCTGTGTTATGGTCCCAAGGCACGTGGATGTACTCTGGTAATGTCTTGTCCACGCTGGGTCTAGGTGTTGTCGGTGAAGATTCCGTGGACCCTGACGGCTGAACCTCGAAAGCTGTTTGGAATGACAACATTGACATGGCTGTGTCAGGTGGTGTATCACTGGCGGCTGGCGCCGTACTTGGAGCATCTACACTGGGCATGTCTGCGTGTGCTTTACTCTTCTCTGCGGCCTCTTTCTCTTCGGCAACCTTGAAGGGATTCTTAACCTCTCTTGCTACGTTGATAATGACGTCGAAATTCATTGCCTCCTCGACCTTCGGTTCCAAGTAAAGATGAACGCTAGGCTCGTGCATCAAAATGGGTCCTTCTGGATACGAAGGCGACTTGGCGTCTTCTCCAGAGTGGGGTCTATCGAACGAGTCGCCACCGACAGCGACTCCTGGGACTCTCGTGGCCATTTGAACTCCGGTCGGGGCTTCCTGGACGTCCTCATCTATGGTGAAGGTTTTCATTGCAAGATTCGACTCCTTGAACCTTGAAGGTCCTAGTGGGAGTTTTCTCTCCCCCAAGGTCATCCCGCCACTCGGCCCAAAACTTGGGGTCGAAAGTATCTGGGGAGAAGAAATCGAGTGCTTCAGCCCCCGTCTTTGCAACATTGTCGGTACCCCAGGAGACCCAGGCGGTTCAAGATTCAAGGAAATACCATTCGCTGCCCCAGTGTTGAGACTCAGTAGACTTGGTTTCCGTCTTCCGGTTAGTGTTGGTGGTTTGATGAAAGACGGTGATGATGGTTCTGAAGTTTGTAATGTCTCGATGCTAGGATTGAGATTGAGAGCAAGGCTCTTGAGATTTTTCGTTTTCCTAGGCGAAGGTGAAGTCATAGGCCGTTGAATTGGTAACTGAGGAGGGCTGAGGTCGTCCATTTTCAAACTCTGAAAGGAATCCAAACCAAAGCTAGATCCAGAAAATGATGATAACGGTACCAACGTGATTGGAGATTCGGGAGACGAACTCGGAGAGGGATCTGATAACGATGATGAGTCCACGGTGGAAATTGTTGTTGTAGGGGAGGAGTCTGTTGAGTCAGATGCTTGTGTCGACGTACTTTCCCGATGTTGATGTGAATGTATTTGTGCGTTCTGGTCCTCCGCTTGTGGCCGTAACAACGACTGTTTTGTGGTGTGTGCTGTACTGCTGGATAGTTTGGGGAGTGGCCCAAGACCTGGGCTTTCTATGACTGTCGCATCCATGTCATAAACAGACATGAATGATGGTATGTGATTCTCGTACATCCTCGGGCCAGCTGCTGACGGCATAATTGGATAATGACAATTCTGTCGCCCTCCCAAGTCTAATGCCTTCACCGGAACACCTTCCACTCTTTGCCCAACTTTCCTCGACTGAATTCCGATAGTACTCGATGTCGTTCGTTTGGGAGAAGGTGGGGTCGAGATCGTAACAGCAGTAAAAGGCCTCTTCAGAGTACGACCGTTAGCATCCGAAAGACTTGACAGAGGGGCCATGACTATAGTACTTGAGACTCTGAAGGTAACGTGGAAACTGTGCGTTCTAAGGAATCATTGTCTCGTTTAGCGACAGAACAAACACAACTCCACTATACCAGACAAGAGCCTTTGGATGCAGTGCTTCGACCAACTCTGCGATAGAACATCCCATACAAGAGGAGGGAGGAAGAACAACAAAGAGAAAGAGGAGTAATTACCTGGCACTATACGGCGCTTCGGAGCTGGCTGAATTGATGGCAGACTTGGTGTTTAGCGCCGCAGATTCCCATACAACGCGCCTCGAATACTGAGGGTCAAAAGAAGGTCGGTATGTTCGTGAATTGCCTGTTGGAGGCTGTCGTCGAAGTTGTTTGGCGGCCGAAGGGCAATCACTGCCACGAAGGATGCGTCTAGTCGGCAAGAATAGCCCAACAATCAACCTAATCCGCTGTCGCAGGGCAGTGGAGGCGAGCGTGTGCCGCAGTCGTCAACGGGCAGCCCGTAATTCCTTGTCGCTGATGGGCTACGCCTCGCTGAGCCCTCTGTTGTCGCGAATGTCAGCACGCAGGCCGATGACAGTTGGTGAAAGTCGACGATGAGGTTCAAGTTTGGAGAAACGGAACAGAAGAGTAGAGTCTCGACGGTGTTGGCGAGTCGATTGCAGGGTGGATTATTGTTGGCTCCAGCTAAAGAGTGTCAGCTCGCCCGCAACCAGTAAGACAGGGCCAGCCAAACGCACCATCCAAAAATAGACCAATCCGACAAGTGTGGGCGCCAACGACGAGCGAATGAGCGACGGGTACGAAGATGCCTTGTAAAAGGAGGCCCAGAACGGGAAGAGAAGAGAGGAGAGCAAATCAGACTCGATGTCGGGAATTCAAGCACAAAGCCTCCCGCTGGTGCTGCAACAAAGCCGATGCGATATTACGGTGTGTGTTCGGGCTTGTTGGTGTTGATGGTGTGAAGAAAGAATGACCCGATGGTCTCTACGCATTCCACCAGGGACTGACAGAGGATAGAAGAAAAGGGCGATGCGATGCGATGCTGAAAAAGGCTGCAGGCGACTTGAGAGAGGGATTGAAATTATGGATTATATAAGACTGCGAAAGTGGTGGGTTTGTTGATCCTTTGGATGCGTGCGTCTCTAGCCCGTCCTTCGAGGTCGCGATGAATGGCCGCCTCGTTCTAAACCCCAACCACTTCTCGAATTTGAAGAATGAAACTGAAAACAAGTATTGGAACTCTGCTATGCTCAATCGCCTCTCAAATTTCTGTTGCGGCAGATTTGGATGTCAATTTCAGTCGTCTCGTGGCTGGCCAAAGGAGCGGGAAGGTTGACGTTTGCGACCGTTGATCGAGGCGAGATGGATGCGATTTGAGAGTCTGGATGAAGGCGGACGGAGAATTGGTTTGAGTATGCCTTGAGGCAGGGAGATCAGTGTCAGAGAACCATCACCAGGCAAGGCGTTCTATTAAGAGGAGAGGATATTGAAGACAAGAGAAAATTGTATGAATGCTGTGCGGTCTGGAGACTGAAGGCGCTGTTGTGAATCCACTTCTGGTTCCTCTGGAGAACAGAGGTCTGCCTCAGGTCATGGTCATAGGCTGGTAGACGCCAGGCAGTCATGCTGGAAGGCTATTTTCAACTAGCTTTATTTCCAGAGGAAGCTGAAACACGCTAAATTCTGCTGGACTCGGAAACGGAAATTTGACGGGGAAGACGAGGACCCCCTTTTTCACTGGCGTAGTAAGGTCACGTGGTACTATTGCTGGGAGATTATCCTTCCACCTCCCAAACGAGGGGGCGTCCGAGAGGAATCACTGGAAATAGAATGGAAGAATACGGGCACAAGGACAAGAAAGAAAGACATAATAAACATGGCCGCGATTCCTCCATCGACTCGCTGTGGCGCGTTCGTCTCATCTTGCCATCGATATCCATCCCAGCAGCATCTACGCTTTGGCCAGAAAAGAGTCGGTGAGTCGGTGAGACATCAGAAAAGCCATGAGGCTGAGAGAACATGGACAGGCCATGCCATGCCATGCCCTGTGACCAGTGGGGACTCTCGAAACCCGCATAAACCGAACTTCTTTCATGCCTTGAACCTGGAAAACGTTGCATATCACACGTGGCATCTAGCTACGAATTCTGTCGCGTCTGGCGCTGTTCGACGTTTATGAGGCTCAATTATCGACAGTATGATCCTCGTAAGAACAAGATGATCACTTGGAAGTTCCTTGGGCGATGGGAATCATATTTGATGGTGAGAAATTATGTTATGCCGTATGTTGTGTTGTATCGTGTGCCCTCTTCCTCTTCATCTGCGAGAATTCCGGGGAAACCGTACCAAGCATCGGTGAGCACGTCTCAAAAAGCTATTTCGGGACATTAATTCAACGAAAGGGCTGGTGCGTCGCAGCTATTCCTCTTCTGATATTGACATCGGATCTCATCTCGGGACATAATAAACGAGAACGGACGTGGCGTAACCCGGGTCCGCTGAAGAAGGGAAAAATTGCCATCTGTTGACTTTCTCGCTTGTAGGTCCGATCTCAAACAGACGTAAATTTTCATAAGCTACAGAGATTCTATAGAACTATTCAATGCCTACACACGAGTTGCATCACCTATATCTCAACAGGCGCGCCATCAAGCTCCCCAAACAACAACCTTGGAGATGTGGCTCAAATCCGGAATCACCATCTTGCTAACATCAACATTCTTGGCCACAACACCATTCACCTTCTCATCCCAGCATGTATCCTCCTCAACATCCTCACAAAAATCATACCACGTCTTCGTAGGCATGAAACAAAACTTGCGCTCGGCGAATGAGACGAAGCTCTGCCCCGCTGGCTTCAACGATCTATTGCACAGTTCCGTAGCCGCGTGCTTTGGGAAGTAGCTGTTGACAACCATTGGATCTTTTTCAAATCTCCTCATGATCTTCTCACTTCGCAAGCCCGATTCCAAAGGGAATGCCTCCGAAACATTGCCAGGTGAGCTAGTATTGGCCTTAGAGTTGCATTTCTGTAGCCAGTAGGCGATCGTGTTCGGACCGGGATGGTTGCGAAACTCAACGGACGGGTTATTGTTGCAATAATAATTTAAGCTGCGATCAGGTGAGTTGTCACAGTCAAGCTCAGGCCAGTGGACCGAGAAGCCAGTGGTGGGAATGTCGCCCTTGCGATCAATCCAGGCACAGAAGACGTCGTCTTCGCTCGAGATGCCGGGGACTTTCTGTCCAGAGTAGAACCTGCGTATTGTTAGCTTTCTTCTCCTTTCAGATGCTTTGCTATTTGTGGTTGTCATGAGGACATACCAACACCCACCACGATCTCCAATTCTATCACAGGCATGTGCTCCGTTTCCCGCGTGAAACCCATATCTCTGCTGGCGACCACCTGAAGCGACGCCCGTCCAGGCATTGCATATGGCATCATCGTTCCCTGAGAAAAGGGCATAGGTCGGCACCTCCTGAGTGTTTATATCGGTCTTACAGGTGGAACATCCCTCTAGACCATCGCTCCCGCCATAATTGGCACCGTGCAACTCAGCCGTCTCGTCAAAAAGACGGACGTCTGGCAAATCGCCACCAACACCATCCGAGTACTCTCCTAGCGTCTCGAGTCCGGTTTGTGACGTTGTTGCCAGCTACTCCTTCCACACCGAAAAGACACACTTTCTCGGTGCACGTTGAAATGGAGTAAGATGCCTAGAGATGGCTCTTGAAGCGAGTGCCTCTCCGTATGTACACGCGGGCTCGCCACATTATTCGCTACTGAGGCTCGCTTGTCTACTTTCAACTCACACGGCTCCACTGAGATCCAAAAGGCTGAAAATGTGTGTTTTTGGGTGTGGAAGGGTTACATCTCATCTGCTCGCAAGCAACCTTCAGCTTTTCTTGGTGCCGCTCCCTGTCACCGATGCCACTGCAGGTTCTTCTCACGGCATTCAATTGATCTTCCATCCCTCACTTGCAAAGCATTGATGGTTTGTGTTGTGCTACGCCCCATTTTTATTTTTATTCCGTTGTTTGGCTCTGAATCTGTCTGGACTATTGGAGGTTGTCCGGTTAAGTCTCTGGGCTGTCAGAGTAGCTATACTCGTGGCCAAGTCACTCTCCTACTTACAAGCTTGGTCTCCAGACTGAAGTTGCTGGTGAGATCATAGATAAGCTGGTGGAATTGATAGAGCAAGTTAAGATCACCTGATTGCAGTCAATTGCTAGGCTAGCGAAGTCAAGTCAAGGGAACATCTTGGGAAGCTCCAATGTTGTGGTCCTGAAGTTGGTTATCCTGTGTATTGAATTCAGTCACAAAGACACATGAATCAAAATTGCCGCCGTACTTCTTCAATAGGAAACAAGGTCATGTTCGCTGCTTTGCGTAACATGTCATTTTGCGATACCGAAACTTCGCCCCGTGGTCTAGGTTGAAGCGTGACCTCGCCTCCTACAGGGATTTGAGGGGAGATCCATCTCTAGATATACAACATTCCGGTAAAGGACCAACAACTGTGATGTCAAAAACTTGGTATCTGGGGAATAACACACTCGTGTGCTGCCAAGGCGGTCTGCACCGGGGCTTCAGCCTTGGTTGTAACCTGCTGATTGTCTCGGCCAATGGAATGGTAGCTCGTCCCGACAGCTTCCAGCGAAGCGAATCAAAACAAACGTCATGCCATGCCAAAGAGGCAAAGACACTTTTAAACAAGGGTACTGATATTCTGGAACCTCAATTCCCCAAGCTTTGAAATTTACGCACACAAACAAAATCACGCAGTCAAACAATCAAGTAGCCTTACGAAGGATCCAGACACTTGACCTCTCACTTGTGCGATCTCCGTTTCAAGTTCCAAATTTTTATCGCAACATTTCGCAACAGACATCATGAGACGAAGCAATATCGTCGGTCTGCTCTGCGCAGTCTCAGCAACAGCTCAGTATACCCCTCCAGCAATCTACACCTCCGTTCCCGAAGCCTACAACCCCGTCGTCCCCGTCTCCTCCTGCCAAAGCCTCACCTGCACCCCGCCCAACGGCAGCGTTTGTTCCACAGTCGACAATCCTGGTCCGCCAAAAGGCGTGGGAATCGCCGCCAACGCCATCGACCTCAACACCACTTCCATCTCTTACAGCCTCATCAATGGCATGGCTGCGAATGGCTTCACCGGCATTGGGAGTTCACAGTACGAGTATTCGGACCAACAGCTCTTCGTCGGCCTCGATCCGAATCTGGACGAGGACTCATACCCAACTGGCTGTGTCTTAATGATGCAGTACCTAGCTCAGACATTCCCTTTGGAACCCTATATCGACACCACCGAGCCCGAGAAGAACACCACGTCGTGCAATGGTGTCCTAAATGTCTTCTGCCAATCTGACCTCTCGGGCATGATTCGATCTTTCAATACCTCGCAGTCCAGCAACTCGAGTAATGTTGCCGATGGATTAGACAAGTGCGCACTTTTAACGCGCTATGTCAACGCCCAGCTCCAGCAAAATGACGGAACATGTAGCGGAGAAGGGAAATGGATCGCGAACTTTATGAATGCCACAGGCGGATCACTTCCCACGCCTCAATCATCGCCTTCCGCGGAAACCAGGCTCGGTAGCGATGAGTGCAAACCGATCGAGCCTGCATCGTACCAGATGTACAAGGTGGCTAGTATGAGACAGCTGTATTTCGCGGATCCGCCTGATTCGGATACGGATTATTATGGTAGTGTTTTCGGAGGTCAGGCGGGATGGACGCCGGTCATTACGGTGGTGTATGGTGAGGATGGGGAGGAGATTGGGGAGCAGGGCATTCAATTTTCTTGTTTGCAGACTTTCCAGCCGGATGGGGAGGAGAGGGAGGATATTTATGAGAGTGTGGCAGCTAGGGGCCCTGGAATGTCGAATGTTTCTTTGTTGATGTTATTTGGCTTGGCGGGTGTGGTTTTGGTTGTGTAAAATATGGCGTTCTCTTGGTCGAATTCTGGTCTTCTGAGGATGTTGGGAAGCTCGAGAGGGAGAAATAGACTTGAGCTTTTGTGGATTACTACCAGATAGCTGAGAGGACAGTAGGGATAGAAACATTATCTATTTCTTGGAAGTTCAGACGAGAGGATTAAGAGGCAGTAGTTTTGTGCCGGGCTCCCACAAATCCGTTTGTTGTCTTCCATCGGCTATCAGGTCATGTGACCAAATATCAGAAAAGGGGCGGCGGGGATCGTCGAGTGCCGTGAGCCGAGTCATATCTTCACAGAACTGACCTGTCTGTTTCCAGCCGTATGATAGATATTCCAATTTCATTTCCCGAGCTTGCTGTCATCTGAAAATATCCTTTCTGTCCCAAGAAAGTCCGTTCGTTAGACGAAAGCATGCATGGTGGCGAAGTACAGGCGGGTTGAGATGCGGGCGCACGTTTGAAACCCCTCTTCCCTGCCACCAGCATGCAGATATGCAGCTGCAAATGCAGTCTTCTTCAGCAACAATCATCCACATGTTCCCGGGAAAAGTAAGACATGCAACGAATAATGTCTCTAAGTGCTGCAGGTCAAGGTTCTTCATCACGACTTTGATGTATCTCTTGCAGCGTCAGCAACGATGTGCAGCTCATCTTACTTGTATAAGATCCCGTGCTATCATTCGCCGTGTTCGATCGTCCCGAGACGGAACACTTGAGGTCAGTCCACCGCTTGTCTTTGCGGAGGTGATGCGAGTCTTGGGAGACTTGGAGGCTCGGAAACTTCCCCTCTCGAGCCTCCGCCTCTCACTTGTCAGTGGCAGCTGCTAGACCTGTTGGCTTCAGATCCGTCCCTCCTTGAGATTCCCCTTAATATTTGGTTGGAACTTGGAAAGCCATCTAATGCAAGGTCCTCACTAGATGATGTCGTTATTCGTCCCCTATTACCCCTGATGAAGAATTAAGCCACGCACACAAACGATCAACAGAAGATGCTGCAAGTGTCTGTTTGTTTTGCAGGATGCAGACCCATGCCATATTTCATATCCTATCAAACGGTTACGGAAGTGAGGAGGTTGGTCGGATCGGTACCTCGGGCATTTAACATCCAGTAGAGTAGAATAGGAATGGCACGACGAGATGTCAAGAGTCCCGAGACAGTTAGAACCTATGCAGTTGCAATCACAGCCCATGAACTGCTTTGCCCTCGGGCAGCGAAGTAGCAAACCTTCTTGGTCCCCGCAGCCCGGGAAGAAGTTAGATTTACTATAACTTTTAGCAGACAAACAAGTGAAGCGCTACTGAAACTCTTAGCAAAGTAAATCATTGAAGGCTATCTACTACTGCAGTTCAAATGGGGCTCCTCTGCCAGAAGATGCAATAGGATCAAAGCCTGCCCTGCCATCCTGCCACGATACTCGATTTACGGGTTTACCAACAAACACTTTCTCCTTAACCTTGCCTTACGGTTCCTTACCTTACCACTTATCTCTCGACCTGCATGGGGACAGCAGCGCTTTGATGATCTAGAGCGAACACTGCAACGCACGCAACGGGAACAGCTGGAGCATGGCTGGCAATAATACTGGGGGGAACGCCCATCACCACAAGAGATTCTCGTCCTCACTCTCCGAGTCTCTTCGCAAAGGCATGGCCAGTATGGATATCCCCATCGATGCCCTGCGAGACTTCACAGCATCACGGCTGCCGACTTACAGGAAGACTGACCTCTTCTCAGCAGCGCACGGCTCTCCATCCCCCCAAACTTTATTCTTCGACACTAAAGCCAGCAGCGACGACGATGAGAGGCTGTCTCCCATATCTCCACCAGAGCACGGCCATGGCCAACATACTCGAAACAAATCCGCAAGCAGCGCACAGTTAACGACGACATCAACAGCTCCTTCTGCTGTCCGAGAAGACCACAATTATGCCCCTCGAATGAATCGCCAATCCACCTTTCCCTCAACACAGTCAGAAGTGCTGGTGCGCTCCCCGCAAGTGCCATTAAACGACGCGACCTCCAATGTGAGCGCGACCCCGAAGCAGGCCAATCCTCGCGCGAGCAGAGCGGGAAAAAATAATAATGGATCATATCCGCCCTTGTCGATGATTACACAGAATCGAGGACATTTCTTCGAGCAGCAGCAGCCGGTGGAAGTTGACTTGGCCAACTCGACGACAAACTGGGTGACGCAGCAGCAGAAGCAGCAATCAGGAATGGCGGCGCTTCAGGATTCCTCGGCTGAACAGCACCAGCACCACCAGCAGGGCCAGATCCTCGCTGGTGACGAGCAACAACAGCCTCGCGAATCACAACCTCGAGAACAACGACTCTCCCTCACGCGCTCTCAAACAGAGCCTGCGTCAGGACGCCCACTAATTAAACCCATACGGGGCTTCAAGCTTTCTTCTCAACGCAAGAGCACCGAGATGGCATCACGACGGACATCGTACAACGACCAAGACACAACCTTGCGAGCACTAGAGGGGCGCGACAATACATTCCACGCACCGTCGCAATCAGAGCAGCAGGACGAAAACAACAGCGATGAGAGCAGCGATCTGTTTCTGCGAGCAGCGCGCGAGGAGGAATTGCAGGCAAAGAGCATCATGAATAATGGCGAAGGCCCTGCAAGGCCGAATAGCCTCAGATCGAGAGCACCCTCCGGATCGACCTTCCAACAACTCCCCGAGGTTCGTCATTCAGTTCACGTACAACGTTCTACAATTCCCATACTTCTTGCTTCGAGATTCACACTGGCGTGTTTAAGCTCAAAAGCCATGTGCGGCTTGTGGCTGATCTCATTTACTGACCGTCCCTAGTCTCGATTTGGGCAACGCGCATCACTTCCTCCATCCAGTTCCACGACCTCATATCACCCCTCTCTATCTCGCCGTCGCGGATCCGACAATGACAGTTCTGTCAATGGTACAAGACCCATGGACGAACAAGAAAGCATCGCACAGGCTTTGACCTACCGACCAGGGGGCAGGGATCGCCCTGCGGCCCTAGAGGATTTGAACAGGAGCAGATATAACGTGGTCAACTCTCGCTCGAATCCTACAACTCCAAGGGGCACAGGAGGCAGAGAGATCTCTCCTGAACAACCATCATACAACGGTCGTCGTCCATCGATACCGGAAGCCAATCTGCCACAACGGTCGTCTTATCGCCAATCGAATCTATCATATACGACACCTCGAACTTACAACTCATCTCCGCTAGTATCCCGCACAACGGACATGCATGAGGTGCCTGAGACACCTCGTGCAGCGGAAGGAACGGAATCAACGGTTTCTACAACAGCACCATCAACGGTGTGGGACGAATTGGAGGATTTGAAATCACGAATACACAGATTGGAATTGACCGGAAAGCTGCCACCTACATCTGGCGCTGCAATGTCGAGGGCTTCTCACGACCGTCCGCCAACGGCTACGACCACTGTTACCACAATGTCGTCTTCCCCGAAGCAGCGTGGTCGTGGCAACAGTATTTCACCAGTCGAAGCCTCCGCTGAACCTAACCCTCCCGAGACCCATCCACTTCTACATTCTGCATTGGCAAAGTCCAAATCACTTCTCAATCCGGAGATCTATCGAGCACTGGAGGCTACAGCAGCGGACGCTCTCGCTATTTCCTCGATGATGGGCACATCTGGACAGCCAGGTCCAATATCAAGTTCTCAATCGACCGTTGGAGGCACTTCATCTGTATCTGATCGACAGGTACGACGAAAGGCTGATAGCATGTGTCGTAGTCTGACAGAACTATGTCTTGCTCTTTCTGAAGGGAAGAATGAGGTTGTACCTCCCGTCGTTGCTCAACCAGTAGCACGACCAGCCAGCCGCGATATCGAGATTCCCAGTATAGAAACGAACAGCACGCAGCGTCAGCTCGTCTCGACGGATCTAAACCGGGTCAAGTCCAGTCCCAGAGCTTTAAGTCGATTGGAGGCTCGTCGAAGCAGTCTTCTAGCTACCAGTGCATTGCCAAGTCCTCGTTATGCCCCTTCAGAAGTTGGAACACCTACTCAGTCTACAATGGCAGGACGTCGTACCTCGTTACTTCTCAGAAGCCGACGTGGTGGTACTGAGGAGCCTGAGGAGGACGATGATACCAGATTCCGTGCTCCGTCCAGGGCAACGACTGAAGTAGGCCGCCTCAGAAATTCTCCACGAGAGTATACATCACAACAACCACTTCCGGAACGAACCTCGTCGATGCAGCCCGTTCAATCGTCTTTGCCAGTTCGAAGACATTACCAGTCCACAAGTCTGACAAACAGCATCCCAGCTCCCACGCCACCAGTATCGAGTCTTGGTGGCAGGAGGTTCTTGGACCGATCAACTCCCGAGCGGGACACAAACAGTCTGGTGGGCCGATTGGCCGAAGATCGCGGACAGCGAAAATCCTCTATTGGTCTGGGCAGTTTCCAGATTGGAAGAACGACCAGTCTGAACCGGAGATCGATGCAGCCCAATGCAAATGATCTAGACCCCAACCAGCAGAGACATTATCAATGATCTTGGAGAAAGAATATGATACCCTTATTGTACCGATATATTTGCATGGAGTTATGGAAAGGGAGGAATGGGAAACCAGGGTGTTTCCGGATTGCTTATACTGTTTCTTCATGGCATCCTGGTCTGCATTCACGTTACATTTTGCCAGCATTGAAGGGAAGGATGGGAGGAGTGCATGGAATACGGGCATTTTTCGAGATACCCAAGGAAGGAGATGGCTGGAAGAGCAGAGAGGGTTGGTCCGCAGTGGAACAGCGATAGAGAACGGAGAAAGCAAAGTCACGGTACAAACGACGGCATGAACAATCGATCAATCAACGGATAGACTCATTTATGGACGCCTTTGCTACGGACAGGACAGGACGGGATACACATGGGTATGATGTACATAAACTCACCATTGTGTTCTGCTGTATGTACCCACTCACTCACGGACCCCAAAACCTCGCATTCGGAATCGGAACCTGAGATCGCACCGCATCCACAATAAAAATGAAACGAAAAAGGAAAGAAAGCGAAATGAGACAAGGCGAGGCAAAGTGATGCGAGGGAGGAAAAGAGTGGAGTGCTTTTGCACTGTACAGTATGCAACAGCTACTACAACTGCCACGGCCTTTCGTTTCTTTACTCTTCCGGGTTTGCTGTTTAGATAGATAGGGTTGGGGGGCTTTTGGTGTTTTTGGGGTTACGAGAAGGGCAGGGCTCTATCTCTCATGTGGGGGAGGAGAGGTAGAAGGAAGGGAGGCGTTGCTATGCACTGCGTGCGATGCGATGAGATGCGATGAGATGCGATGAGATGCGAATGAATGTATAACATATGGGTTTTTGGTCTGCTATGACATTTTGTGTGTCTTGAGTTTGATCTGTGACTTGTGATTTGTGATTTGCTGTGACGAGGAAGTCGTGTAGCTGCTGAGATTGCTTCAAGAAACAAAATTCGAAACATCATCCTCAGCCTTCATCGGCCACTCCCCACCCGCAATTAAAAACCTCTCCATCTCCCTCGTCCTCTCCCTCGCGTTCGGATTCCTGGCTGGCTTCTCTGGCGGTGGCAAGTCTTCCCAATCACCTTCGCTGTCCGTTCTGTAGATGGGCCACAACATCCAGGTTGGTCCATTGCGTTCGGCAGGTTTAACTACGCCTGCTAGTTGAAACTTTTGTAGTTGGCTTCCGAGTGCATCTCGAAGGCTGCAGAGGAAGGTCTTCCAGTCGTAATTTTGTTCTTCGGTCCATAGCTCGACCGAGCTGAAAGATAGTTGGCGGAGGCAGGGCGTATGGGAGCCGAGAAAGTTCAGGAATGACCTGGGGTCATCGCCGGTGCCAGTCAGGGAGAGGGATTGGAGGTTGAGTGTTGG
The DNA here is from genome assembly GCA_017365405.1 of Cadophora malorum. NCBI lineage: Eukaryota > Fungi > Ascomycota > Leotiomycetes > Helotiales > Ploettnerulaceae > Cadophora > Cadophora malorum. The sequence continues at coordinate 120,399 of JAFJYH010000015.1, read as the reverse complement.
TGTTGGCGTCGGTGGCAGGAGGAAAAGGATGCCAACGCGGTTGAGGGATTCGAATTTTATGGAAAGGCTTTCTAGGGTGGAAGGCAAGTAGATGTGTTTCGTATTGGCGAGAGATGATTGCACGGTATCGTTGTTCCCGTGTAAGTCGATTGTGAGTTGTAACAGATCGCCTTGAGGATCATTAATAACGAGACTGAGTGACCGAAGCGTAGAGAGCTGATGAGAGAAGTCCCAGGGGACGTCAAACTCAGCATGAGTCTCGTCGAAGAAATAATTGCTGTTGAATTGTTCGTGGCGGAAGTGTCTGATATCCAGCCCGGCATCTCTTGCAGCGACCAAGATGTTGCGGAGTCTGAGAGGCCCAGCTTCGAACGAAGGCTTCCGGTAGGTTTCTAGATCATATTCTTCCCAGACTTTGCGTAACATGGGATTTTTGAACGGATTTGGACAGCATATGTGGAGTCTTTGGAGACGAGGCACGTGCTTGAGGACTTGGGTGAGGAGTGTAATACTCTCGCCATGGATTCCGTCGAGCTTTCTCTGCTCAATTAAGCCATCTAATTCCTCTAGAGCTTCTGATTCTTGCTGACATGGAACGAAATCTACGATTTCATACTTGCTTAGATGGACGTGACGAGAACAAAAGATCGAACGCAGGCAGATGATGTCCCAGTCATTGCTCCAAAAGCTGAGAGTCCGGATGGTTTTTGCTGCTTGTTGAGCAACTTGTGGGCGGCTACCGATTTTCAGCAGGCGGGAGATATCAATCGCAGAGGACTTGGTGGTGAAGGTTGGGAGGAAGAGTAGCTCAATGCCAACAGCAGCCCACGATTGCGATACTAGCCGGAGTGACTTGATGGTGGGAAGGTCGATATGGTCATAAATCAGTCGTTTGACCTCGAATGGGAGTGTGGTTTCAGCCATGATTCTGCGTCTTCAGTAAGTTGGTTCTCATAACGAGCCTTGCTGTCAGACGCTGGAATGTTATTACAACAGAAGAAGGGGGGGTTGCAGTCTTGATGACAAACCATAAGCACGGCAACCAGCAATCCACCAACGCCAAGGCCTAAACGAACAAGCCCCTGTCGTGCAAACGACGACGACGATGACGGTCTTTTCGTCCTATATCGAGGGAGATACATTATTGTAAGCTTCCTGATATGATTTTCTGGGGAGATCTTCCGTATATTCAGAAGTCCTCGTATTTCATCGTAAGTACTAGCATCTGTATCTTTGTTGCAAAGCTGTAATAGGATCGATTGTGTTTACATGCAATGATATCACATTGAAGCCCTCCGCACTTCTATTTCGAGAATGAATCAAATACTGTTACCTTCAGTCTCAGGGCATCGTTTAGCAGAGACATTGTAGTAATTAGAGGAAGCTTCGGGTCTCAATCATTGCTTTCAGTAACATGCACGGATCCGAGACCTCATGATGGTCCTGCGGTTGAATGCAGCAAGTTTTAGAAGTGTTGAAAGGCAGATAAAGCAGGAGAGCGACGAGGTGAGTGGAGGACTCAAACAAATTGAATACAATTTGCGGCAGATGTGAATGTTTTATGTAGCTCCTGCCCGAGCTGCTGGGCTGGCTCTTTCCAAGAAAGGAAGGGACGAAGACAAAGCTCGCTTACGGCTGCGTGCCTGCCACGCTCCTGCTATAAGAAAATGGTAATCCTTTGCGTTTCATCTCTCCCTCCATAACATCTCAATAGCGAAACTTTCGAGTATCTTGACCGAGCCGAGAAGTCGTCAGACCGACACAATACACATCTCAGACCCTGCAGTATGTATCTCCCTGGTCCTCGCCGCCTGTATCTCGAGCTAACCTCATTAGCGGTTTCTTTTTGAATCGTCCGCTCTCATACCAAGACACTCAGACCTCATCGGTACGTCATTAATTGCAGTTTCAGCTGTAGGAGAATCGCCAATCAACATCCAACCAAAGCTGACCGTCTTTACTACATACAGGACCCACAAGAATGTCCCGACCAATGCACAAGTGGGAAGCCGCGCGCTGCATGATGAGAGCTAATCCATCCGCCTGGTTCGGAAAATCTCCCATCGAAAATCGGGATCTTGATCTTCTCAATGCATATCCTGTCTCGTTCGTCGATTATGAACAGGGCTCCTATCTTCGCAAAGTTGTAGGTTGATCTAAACTCGGAGCCCATGCACATCTCTAACCTCCTAACTAGTATCACATGAAGGCAGGAGAGGGATTAAAGCAAACTGACTGGAAGGTTGAGCAAGATGTCGAGTGTAAGCGGATGATTGCCTCTGCTGGCGGCAAGCTGATCGGATTCGATTTTCAACCTCTTGATGAAACCCACTGGGCAAGCATGACCATCAATGTCAATATTTCGGCACCACCTGGACAACCATTTCAATGGGGATTCCTATCAACCAGTCCCAAGAATATTCGAATTTTGAAGGGGCCCGCTGATACATGCGAGTATGTCTTAACGAAGTCTTCTCCCACATACTTGCTAATAGTGGCCGATAGTCTTCATCCTTGGGATGCTATGATCTTGCGTGACTGCACGACCAACACCAGTAGTCTTCATGCAGTCAGCAAGGTTTCTAGACGAAAGTGGGACATTCTGTTGATCAAGTGCTGTGAGGACTTCGACCGTAAGTTACACTCTGTTGTTCACCTGTGTATGTCTAACTCTGTACAGATCCCTGGGTTGTGGCTACTCTCCTTGATGTCGGACCTTTCGACCCCAAGACCTCCCATCGCTGCCTTGATAAGTCTGCCTGCGGCTGCATATTCAGTCACTGAGCATGATGGATTATATGCGGTGTTGACGAGACTCGGGTTGCTTCGATGGAGACTCGAGTGATCATACTCATATTGCTTTGACCTATCATTTTTGCTGGGCGACATACACCATGTAATCGATGGATGACAAACGCGGTTGACGAATGTTCAACATGGAGTTGCTGCTGTGGAAAAGAACTCTAGCACTGATTTCGGGAGGAGATCGTGGCGCAAAGCGGCTTAAGCTGATGATAATTAACTGCTTCATACGAAGAAATTCAACAACGATTTCTAACAAGGTCGGTACTCGCGTTGTCTTGATGTGATCCAAGGTCTTCTCGTAGCTGCATTCTAACAGCCCAAAATACATTTAACCCATCTGCTGGATACAAGTGAGGTGCCGAAGCTAGAGCATACCGTGGGCCTGCGTTCAGAAGGTGTGATTTCATGCACTTTTGGTCTTTACATGGCGTCTCATAAAATATAAATGAGAACGCGATATCTCCAGCGGATCCTCATCGAATGTGGAGAAGAGAAGAGAAGTATCTGTACCGAATCGGTCTTGGAAGTGGTGTTCCAGAAGATGATGCGATATCCTATGCCTCGAACAGGATGAATCTTTTCGAGATGTGCGTTCGAGTGAGACAGATTTCGATTCATCGAAGAATAGAACTGGATCGATTCGACATCCAGCTGAGGATAGACGAAATTCACGCGAGCATTATGAACGGAACAAATGGGACCGTCTGGAAACAGGCGAGGGGAAATTGTCAGTAGGGTAATGTGGCTTTTATTACACTAAAGAGATAGTCATCATAGCATGTCACAAAATCCCATTTGAATGTCTTGGAGATCTGTTGATCATACAGTTCATAAAATTTCATAACCTCGTAGAATCATTAGAAGAGACACCTTAGATCTTTGCTGCCTTGTTGCTGGTGTCGGAAGCATCAGAGCTGGATCTCTTACGCTTCTTGTCCTCATCCTCAGCATCCTCCTCAGCAGGAGCCTCAACAACAGGAGCTTCTACATCTGCAGCTACAACAACAGGATCCTCAACTACAGTAGCCCCACCCATTCTCTGACGCTCGATATCCTTCAAGTACAAGACTACGTGTCTTGCAACCGCCTCCTTGGCACTCTTCTTTCCATACACATTCTCAACTCTTCCGACCCGTCCATCAACAGAGGGCTCATTAGGGAACTCGGCATAACCATCGCAGACCGGGCCATTGGGGACCACCGGTGTGATCTTGTAAGTCGGAGTACTGAATCCTAGGCGACGGCAGAGGAGCGGAACCTGTGTGATGTAGGGGAGCTGACCGTCCAGAACGGCGTTGGGGTCTGTTAGTGGAGGACGTTTTGGGAATTTGACAGAGCCATCAGCCGGCATGTGATTGTTGGCGATGAGGTATTCGATGGCACGCATGGCGGCGAATTGCTTTGCGACCTTCTTGACGCTGAAGGAGGCAACGATTTGGCTGTAGCCGTAGTTACCGCTGCAGCCGAAGATCTCATCGCTCTCGGAGAGCTTGACGGTGCAGGAGAAGCGTGGACTGACTTTGCCAGGACTGGTTGTCTCGGTGTACTTGATGCCATCATCGTCGCCTTCAATTGGGTTGACTTGGCGGTATTCTGAAGGAGAGGTCAGCCAAATTCCGTGAGATCGAATGTTGAAGTACTCACCAACCAACTTTCCAATCCAATTACCATTTCCAATTTCTACGATAGCCTCATTCTCAACAATGAGGACAGGGTCTTGCGTGGCCATGTCGTTGACTCGAGCCGGACGGTTGACACCCATCTGGTTGTCGAGGGCTTCCTGTTCAGCGACAAACTCGTCCATATCTCTGAACTCCAGAGAAATGGCGGTTTGTGGGATAGCTACAGCTGATTCAGCCATTGTAGGGATCGTTATCCTTGGAAGTTGAAAACTCGAAGGTGAACAGACGTGATGAGGCTCGAGCCTTGCCCAAAAACCTTGAAGGAAAGTGGGAAGACCTGCGGTTTTCTACCAAAGGAGGACTGTAAACGTCAAGTTGAGGAACGACAGGAGACTGTTGTCGGTATTGTTTGCACCAGCTTGTCGTTCTAGAGATGTTGTTGTGTTGAAGGAGCAAGGCTGAGGAGGAAAGGAAGATTCGTGAGGAGACCGGGTTGTTGCAGGAAAGCAGCAGGGGGGTGCTCGAGCTAAGCGAGAAGCTAGCCCCTTCCAGACGGGTGCAATTCTAGGTTGGAGGTCAACAAAGAAATATGCTTCACCAGACAGGATGAACAACATGGGATAGCTGCCAGCTTTTACTGACACGTAGTTGACCTTGAAATACTTTCATTATTTGGTGGATCTCTAGATTTCTATACAGCTTTCTTCTTGCAGCTTGGGCGTTGCTGGTCATTGTCAACAATGAAGGCAGCACGAAGACATAGCCTACCACTTTATGTAGCAGAATTAGGCATTGTAGAGCACTGAACTCCAGGCTTCTCGTGTGAGGTTCATCCTGTAGAGAATACTGGATCTCCTTCAAAAGCAGTATGTCCGCCAGTCAGACCAGGACATCTGTCAGAAGTGTGCATGATCCTAGAATCCATGGGGCTTCAAGGCACAGAGATATGAGACGCACGAGAAATATCACGCAGTCATTGACTGAGGTGGTGATGCTCAAGTATACTATTTTCTAGCGATGCCTCTTAGCTAATGAAAGTATAGCCTGGCTATTATAGTCCGGTCCGGGTAGAGATCCTGCAAAGGTTTGACCAACTTTCCTGACCAGAAAGAGCAAGTGAGATTGTGAGTCTGATTACCGAAGGCAATTGTCGACATTGTTGTTCCAGCTTTATCTTCCATAGACTGGTTATGTTAGCTTACACTGGGCATCAAGACGAAGGCGTACAGCGACCGGATTGCTGTCAATTATTCAAGAGTACATACAAGGATCAGTAGGTTGAGGTACCAAGGGAGCTGACGGCTGCTGAGGAGTTGTTTGAGACATACTCAGATACGTCCGATATTTTGGGACTGACGCTAGCAAGTCAAGTAAGGAAGAGTCGTGTAGGTCTCGACGCGCTGGAGCTTGGAGCAAACGAGAGGAGGAAGAGAATATGCGAAGAGTTGGGCCGCAACCAATAATCGTACTAATGGATTGACTTGATGCGAGCGGAGGGTGTTCGGAAGATGTGGTTGGGAAGAGCCAGGGAGGCAGAGCCGTTGGTTTTATTTGTCGAGTGGCTTGGTGAGAGTGTTCGCGTTTGGCGTCTGGTAGCGAGACAAGTTTTTTCCGGTTGAGCGTGCGATGTCCAAGATACAGAATGCAAGTAAACATTCGAATCAGTCTCGAGACTGGCAGGACAGCCAGTCTTCGTCATCATATAGAGGAGAATACATGCTGCCGAGATAGCGGTAAGCATAGTACGGCTTCACACGGACAGACATCCCTTTGAACAAATCACTGAGTAGGTGGGCAAGCCTTTCACCATTCTCGTCACCGTGGGGAGACGATAGCACGATCTCGCGGCTGTCAATTGTCTTTTCAAGCGATGTGGCAGTCATTGCAAGGACTAGGACCACAGTCTGTGATCCCCGCCAGGGCCGCGCTTTTGGGGCCCCTACCAGGATCACAGTCGTTGCAAGGATCTTGCAATTGGCGGGCCGCGCTTTAAGGGCTCCTATCGGAATCACAGTAGTTGCAAGGATTAGTTGCAAGGATCTTCCAATTGGCGTCAGTATTCATCCTATAGAAGCCGGGCGTTGGCTTGCATGCCATGTATGCAACAGCCTCCCAGCCTTCAAGCGAGCCATGTAGCTTTACGTATTCTCCTTGTTAGTTTGAATAATAGCATCAAAGACTCCTTCGCCATCTTTGAAATCCAGGATCTCGCTGATGTATTTGATTGGCAAAGTCACAGAAAACTTGTGAACAACGTCTATAAGAACGCCTCCTGGACGAAGCTGCAGAATACAATCGTGTGCAATCATATAGCAGCAGGTGCCAAAACGTCAGATGATATAGATGCAATGAAAATTGAAACACTTCAGAGCCATGCCAATACATAAAGCTGCGCTGACAATTTATCAAAATTTCAACTAGAGACTATGGTGCTGAAAGGCTACCGCGAGAAAAACACAAGTGAAATGTGACCAACCGAAGGGCAAAGAGCATTTAAATACATTGCTATGCAGGCACGATCCCAATAACCAAGTGCTTGAGATTGACTTGATTCAAAAGATTAAAAGCAATGGCACCGAGAGGCAACTTTGCCTTAATGGTGGTTCGATCGCACCTAGAACATGTTTCTGATATCAACAATGACTCAGCTTGATAGCAGCCAAGCGCAAAGAGTCTCAAGCCGGATTTGCCTCAACAAAGGGTATCATATAACTCCTAGCAATGCTTATTGGCGTCTTCACCTGGCTCGATCAATCCTCAAAGAATCCACCATCACTGCCATCATCTTGGCCCCCAACTGCTTCGCCAATCTGTAAAGAACCGTTCTCTTTCGCCTTGGGTTTGGCCTTTCCTCTTGTATCTTGGACGCCCAGCAACTTCCTCCTCTGTCTCCGATTGAGACCAGTGGTATCAACAGGAGCAGGTTCTGGTCTAAGTCTCGGCTTCGCAGGTTTTCTCTCCACCATTTTGGGTGCCTTAGCTACTTTGACCGGAGCAGTTGACGTTCTATTCCGCAACCTGTTTAAAGTTCCGTCCTCCATAGCTTGCTCTACTTCTGCCCACATTGGAGGCTTCGGCTTCTCCTTCGAATCATCTCCCTCTTCGTCTCCTATTTTCGTGAGTGGGTAGAGAGAGACATAGGCCTCGCTGAGAGGATAGTATTGTGTATAGTTGAGATCCACCTCCACAATATGCATCTGAGATTTTAGTGTCTCGACTTCCTCTGTTGACTTCGCCTCCAGCAGCCGCTTCCGTAGCTTCTTCAATTGCCTCGTAGCTTTTTGACGTTCTATTCAGGTTTAGATACCACTCCACCACAAAAACATAGGAATACATACCGAAGAACCGGACCATATGGTACTTCTTGATCATTTTTTGTCTGATCTTCTCTGCCTCTGCACTTGCCAATTCCTGCTGATATGCTGCGAGAGCTCGTTCATCCTCAAGCTTCTTATCTGCGGGCGCGTTTTCCGACCGTTCCAACCTTCTTGTGACATCTCGTATCCTCTTTTTGATAGCATTGACGCTCGACGCATGCGCCTGCTTCTTGTAGACTGGAGGTTCGAACTTGCGGGGTTTCTTTGGCTTTGGCTGGCTTCCTGGAACCTGAAATTGTCGCGAAGGGTGGACAGCCTCTTCGAGCTCCGTCTCTTCATGCTTTCTTTTGGGTGCCATAGTCGTTGGAGGATCGCCCTGGAATTTCTGACCTCTAGAATGATCTATTGTTGTCTTGACTTTTTTTTCGAGAATCGAGGGCTGGAACTTCACTAGCGTCGGCAGAATCGTCTCACCGCCGAGGGGAAGCATCCCCCACGTGATTCACTTCGACTTCAGGCACTCAACTATCTCATCACTATATGCGCCATCCCTTGGCCGATCTCCATTACGATAATGCAATTACACGTTCACTCAGTTCGCAAACGCCTAAGATAGCTTCTAGGACATAGGAATAACTATCTCAAAGATAGAATAGACAGAAATGCCGATTCTGTATACAGTCACCAACTTCGACTTGTATCTGTTGGATTGCTTGTGGTAGATAGGAAGTGGGTCGCATAGTCGGCTTGAAAATGGACCGGAATAATGAAGGCATCGTCAGATGGTCTCCAAGTCCATCTCGAAACGAGTTCATGATCTTCAACCTTAACAACAAAGTATGCCAACTCTTTGAAGCTACAGGACATGCTCAGCCGGGGCGGTTTGAGTACAAAAGGGTTTCAAAACACACAGAGCTTCCAGCAGTCAATACCTATGATTGGTCTCCAATATACCGAGGACTTGTTGCTGTCGGCACCGCTCATGGAGAAGTCAGCCTCCTGAGAATCGATGACAACTCGAACGCCTGCCTTACATTACCTCTCAAGCTACAGAGACCTTGTCAGTCTGTTTCGTTCAACACCACTGGACTTCTTGCAGTTGGATTGGATAGAGTCAGAAACGATTCTTGCTTGCAGGTATGGGATGTAAATGAGCGCTTGGCGGGTTGGGATCAGTCAAAGAAAGGATGGTCGGTTCCGCCTATGAACAGCATAGAACCGAAGAAGAAGCTCGAAGGAAGTACCTCTATCACGAGCATACGGTTCTTTGAAGATCAGCCGAAAACACTCATTGCAGGAGTCAAGAATCAGAGTGTGCGAATACACGATCTCCGAGGTCAGTATTCGTGGTGCCATTCACACTAAGTCACTGACGAGACAGATCCGAATTCGGCCGTAATAAACTTCCAGACGAGATGCAATAACAATGTTGCCATCGACTATACGGATCCCAACTATTTCGCTTCTTCAAGCTTAGACCAGCCTGGACTTGTGATCTGGGATCGGCGTGTAGCGGGGCGTTCTACAGCTTCCCCTATGTATCTTGAGTCGATTGATCAAGAAGAAGTACCATGGGGTGCTGTTCTGAAGCTGGATCGTGCAATAGAGGTAGACAAGAATACCTATGTTAAACAACTCCGCTTCTCCAGGGAGCAGCGAGGAGCGCTAGGAGTTCTCTCAACTGCAGGACAACTTCAAATCCTCGAAACCAAGAAAGAGTTCATCGAGCCAGGGTCATCAAATGATGTACCTGACAGTCCAGAGCTACTTGAAATCAAGAAGTCTATTGACCTTGAGTATCCTTTCTTCGAGCACAATCATCGGAGAAAGTACGAGCATCGAATTGTATCTTTTGACTGGTTGAATCTTGGGACATCAGAGCTTCAAGGACGAGTCGTAGCATTAAGGGCGAATGGAGAACACGAGATTCTGCAGATGCCGGCTGCAACAGCAAATCAATTATCTCAATTGATGCCGTGGAAGCCACCACATCATGGTGAGTTCGTCATGAGACTCATGAAAGTTGCTTCTAATATTCTCCACAGACGGTGACCCCTACTTAGATCTCATGCGATTTTCGGATCCCATTGAGCAGGAGAAAGTTCTTGGCCCGCTCTACTCTACCGCTGCAAAGGCTGAAATTGCTGTTTTCGGTTCGGAAAAGTTAACCAAGAAAGCGATCATCGAGTCGTTATATGAGGATGTCAAGAAATCCTTACAATCTACTGAAGATCCTGTAGTCGATCTTCTCGCGCCTCAAGATCCAGCATCGGGTAGAACAGCGAGTACTGTCAGTGCGCCTGAGTCACTCGGCGACGATTTCACGCAAGTCCATCTGGAGCCAAAGGAGAGCAAGCAGCGTCAATCCGCCCCCGAAGATGCCATCGAAACAGTGCATCCCAACAAGACCTACTCAAGTAGAGAGCTGTACGAGAAATCTCATTACACCGCAGTCAGCAGAAACCCATCTTCGAAAGCTACTCGGGATCATTTGGACCACGTCATGCTACGGCGGGCTACTAACGGCTACCTTTTCAACCCAAAGATCAACAAGAAAATTTTGGCAGATGATGCATGGCTTCAAGATGTATGGGAATGGATCGCTGGTGCTGAAGAAGCTGCCCGAGATGACAGCATGGTATCGATGCCTCTTGACCTAAGCTACATGGGCGTATACACCATTTGGATGAATCTGCTAGGTAATTTGACTGCGATTCTGGTATTTCGTGGCTGACTTTGTGAAGGAGAGAATGCTCAATCACGTCTGATAGACAGTACCGTGATTCCTGACGCGACTCAATGGGAGCGTCTCATCGCGGTCATCAACAATAAAGCTGGCCGTCCCGGTTTTGACGGCGTGCAGACGTCAAAGCCACATCACCGACAGATTTGTCTAGCAATATGTGGTCTTCTGAAGTCACCAGAGCAGCTCGAGGAAGACTTGACGGAACTTGAGAAAGCAGGCAAGTACACCACTGCCGCTGCATGGGCTCTATTCGAAGGTGTCCCGAAGCGTGCGGTGGAGATTCTTAAGAGCGGTGGAACAGATTTGCTCTTCGTTGCAATGGCTCTCGACATCAAGTTGAAAAGCAATGCTGCTTTGGACCTGGACGACACAGAATGGAGCAGAGCGCTCGAAAACCACCCACAGATGGGCGAAGATCCATATCTCCGTGCTATCTACGGCTACATCACGACAGGGAACTGGAGAGCTATCGCAGATGCCACATCTCTACCTCTTCGTGACCGAGCCTGGGTAGCTCTGCGGAACTTCTCAGATGAGAAGTTGACTGAATGGCTGACCAAGGAAATGGAAGAAGCCATTAATACCGGTGACATAGAAGGAATCGTGTTGGCAGGTATCACTGATAACATGGTTGACATCTTTGCCAAGTACGTCGAGAAGTTCATGGACTATCAGACTCCGATCTTGGTTATGTCCTTTTGCTACCCCAGATACATCAACGACATTCGCTGCGACGCTTGGCGCAAAGCATACAAGGACTTCCTGCAACGCCACAAGAAGTACATACTACGAGTCAAGTTTGAACAGCAATCGACAATAAAGAGTAGACAGCGTGACGAAACTCCAGTCATCAAGCCACCGCCTCGCCAGATCACCATTCGCTGTCTAAACTGTGATGCCAACTCAGCCAATGACCTCGAAAATTCTGGCGCCACTGCCGGTCCGCTGCCACTCTCCTCGTCAACGTCCATGGATAAGCGGAATCCGCTCATATCGTCCGGTATCAATGCAGGACTGAGCTGTCCAAGATGTGGCTGCCACCTGCCTCGGTGTGCGGTGTGCATGGAAATCGTGGGAATGCCTCGCTCGGACCGCCCTGAGATGTCCACCGATAATAGCATTCGAAGGATGGCAAACTTCCCGACATTTTGCTTGAAGTGTAAACATGTCCAGCATATGGACCATTCAATTGCTTGGTTTCAGAGGCATAATGAATGCCCGGTGCCGGAATGCCAGTGTCCGTGTAACGAGTCAAAAGGTCGGGAGAAGGTCTAGGGGTCATGAGCTGGAATCAGAGCTGAAGCAAAAGTGCTCCCATCATCGTTCAGGCAATACCTGAGTTGAGGTATGATGGTGCCACTCCCGCTGGCGAGGCGTTGAAAGCTTTGAGGATGATTTGTGGCGTTGAACTTGGGAAGAATAATCCCGTCTTACTTAACTGGACATTGTAGGACAACAGCGACGGCATATGTTCGCCGGATGTCAGGGAAAATGGGAAGTGCAATATAAATTTTGACAGCAATTTTGGCAAGCCATCGAAAGCAAAAGTACCGCTCCAATTTCTCCTCACGTGTCTCCAATCACAATCCACACTCAGCTCCGTCTTGGCTCCTCGTCCGAGATCGTTTTCTTCTACGTTCCGAATTCGATTCGGCCCGGAGATTATCTGACGTATCAATCAGCGCGACTTCCATCGAAATTCTGCTTACGTTCTTACATCAAATGCAATGTATAACTCGTGTACCTCGCTGATTGTCGGCAAAAGAACCACCACGACCACTAATCCACCACTGTAAATGTCGTCGGAACAGGGGACGGGAAGTAGACTTCCTACCCGTGCCATGCCTGCACGGTACTAATGCACCCTGGTCTGGCCGTGTTCTGGAAGTGGGATGGATGCATAGCGGCGCGCTAGAAGTTGACATTACAGGGGAGCTTCTATTTTATTTCAAAGCACTGACTTCATCCCATCTTTCAACAAATATCTCGACCTTGAAGCTCTACTAAGTCTTTTCTCTTATATTTCATTTCTGTTGTTGAAAATTTGAAGCAAAAGAAATCGTCACAAATGTAACATCGCTTCGCATTCCCTGTACGATACTACGCGACACAGACAACATGGCGCCTTCAAATGATGGAAATCCCGAGCCGACAGAGCGGACTTCGCTTTTGAGAGAGTCGGACGAAAGCAGCGGCAGTAAGCCAACTTATTCAAACCCGGATGATGGAATCGCTACAGGTGTCCGTCCTAGCAGCAACGGGCATGGAAGTATTTTGAAAAATGGAGACAATAGTGCAATTGATGAGGAAATCGGGGAAGTGGAGGAAGACAACAATCCCCTGTTTGATGGAAATCCAGCTATCAATATGAGACTGCTGTTTCCTGCCGTTGCTCTTGGTGTAAGTGACACAATCCATTGGTTACATTACATGATAGATCGAAATCTGACGGATAATGAAAATTAGATATTGCTCAGTGCGGCCGACCAAACAATCATCGTCAGTTCATATGGCAAGATTGGAAGCGATCTCAAAGCTCTAAACAATACAAGTTGGATAGCCACTGCGTATGTTGGACTTATTCCTTCTGTACGAACACCAAACGCTAATACCAGAAAGTTACTTCCTCACCCTCACCAGCTTCCAACCACTTTATGGCAAACTAAGTGACATCTTCGGACGGAAACCATGTTTACTCTTCGCATACACCATCTTCGGTTTGGGTTGTCTGTTCTGCGGGCTTGCCAGAAATCTCAATGAGCTTGTTGCTGCCAGAGCATTTGCCGGTACGTGTACTGTACTTTTCAATCCTGTTCATCATGAATACACTCTGAATAGCAAAGACTAACCGAACGCAGGAATCGGAGGTGGCGGCATGACAACAGTTGTCAGCATCCTCTTCAGCGATATCATTCCCCTCCGCGAAAGAGGGACATGGCAGGGCTACATGAACATAGTCTATGCATTCGGAGCTTCACTAGGCGCTCCGTTGGGAGGTATACTTTCCGACAGCATAGGATGGCGCTGGTAAGATCTCATCATCTCATCTCACCCCAATGTCTCGACTGTCGCTCCTTGCTTTTGATCACATTCGAGCACCCCAAACATCCAAGGCGAATAGAAAACCGACCTAACACAACCAGGGCATTTATAATCCAATTTCCCCTCACCCTCCTCGCCTCCCTAATCGTCGCCCTCGTCCTCCACCTCCCCCCGATCGACTCAACTCACTGGCTCTCCAAGCTCCGCCGCATCGACTTCCTCGGCGCCTTCACCCTCATCCTTGCCATCTCCTCCCTCCTAATCGGCCTCGACCGCGGCAGCAACACATCCTGGACATCCCCCCTAACACTGACAACCCTCCTCCTCTCCCTCCCCCTCTTCGCCCTCTTCATCTACACCGAAATGCGCATCGCCACACACCCCTTCGCCCCAGGCCATATCATCTTCACTCCAACCCTCCTCGCCTCCTACCTCTGCAACTTCTTCTCCCTAGCCGCATACATGGGCAGTGTATTCTACATCCCGCTATACCTGCAAGCCGTCGACGGCATGAGCGCCACCTCGGCCGGCCTACGCTTCATCCCCGTCATGGTATGTTCTGTAAGCGGGAGTCTGGGAGCGGGGAAGATTATGCATTGGAGTGGACGGTATTACGTTCTCACTATTGCGAGTTTAGGAATGAGCGTGTTGGGCAGTATTCTTATTTTCATGTTCTCGGGCGGGTTTGGGATCCTCGGGTCGTTCTCGTCGTGGTTTTTGATTTTGGGGTTAGGGATGTCGGCGCTGGGTGGTGGCTCGGCTATTACGACGACGTTGATTAATGTTATTGCTAATGCGGATGCGAAGGATCAGGCGATTGCTACGGCGTGTACGTACTTGTTTCGCTCGTTGGGTAGTGTGGTTGGTGTGAGTTTGGCGGCGACGGTGGTGCAGCAGAGGTTGAGGGTTGGGCTGAGTGAGAGGCTAAAGAGTGGGGAGGAGGCGGATAGAATTGTGGAGGGAGTGAGGCAGAGTTTGGATTTCATTGAGGGGTTGGAGCCCGGTGTTAGGAAGGTGGTAAGGCATTGCTATCAGCTGGCTACGAATGCAGCGTTTGGGATGAGTGTGGTGATAGTTTGTATGGCTGTGGTATGTGCTTGTTTTATAAGGGAGAAGAGGTTGAGTAAGTGAGTTACTTAATGCAGAAAAGTAGATCTGGATGGCCAGATATAGAAGCTGCCTAAGTCACTTTCATGAAAGTGCTACGGAACATGAGATCCCGATCTACAAGACTGGGCACTGCAAGTTGCTTCTCATATTGGATGCTATGGCCCAAATCATCTCTCTATAGCTGCAAGAACAACTCAACCATTCCACCTCGCCAAATCTGAACAGAAGTAGTCGTAGAGTTTGAAACGCTAAAGCCATATCTCCAATGGCAGCAGAATGCCTATCCATCCATCACAGCATGTTTGTGGTATAAGACCGATTGAACGCCTCCAAATGCACAAATCGTTTCATATTTATTTTGCTTTCGTCGCGCCTCCAAATGTCACACCGTCACCGTCAACCTCTCTGACGGAGGAATCCTTGGAGGTAACCTGCAAGGCCTTTTCTATCGGCGGAAGTGGTCATCGATTTGATGAAGTCATTTCCGTTGAATCCCATGGCTGGAAAGAAGGATTGCTGGAGGTGATCGAGGAACATTTGACCAGTCTTCATGTAGATCATCTGCTCTAAGCCAGCAACCTCGTTGAGAACTTGTTTGGCCTGGGCGTCGGTTGCTGGACGGAAAGTTGGTTCGCGAAGGACGACCCAGCAGATAGGGTGGAATCTTTCAATGAGGAATCGATCAAATCCGTCGAATGCTGGAGTTGGGGCAGCGGTGGAGCTAATTGCTTGGGGTCCAACAGTAGCGATGCTAGGGCCACCCCAGAGATCTGCCATGCGTGTGATGACAGAGAAAGCCAGTCTACTAGCAGCAAGATTGCCGGTGCCGCTGGTTACTGTCTCGGCCAGACCTGTAACAGATGCTACAAGGGACTCAAAGAATGCTTGATTAGAAGGGCTGACTAGAACAGCGCCAAGATCATTGTTCAGAATGATCTGGACGAAAGTCAGGTACTCACGGCGAAGTTCAGCGAGTTGGACCTCATCGTCGGTTCCGGTAATAGGCTCGGCTAGACCAGCGAATACTCTTTGGAGAAGAGGAGTAAGGAGCGAGTCAAGCACATTGTAGATCTCCTTCTTGAATCCAAAGACCACCTGATCCAGCAATCGCAAGAACATGGCCATCTCATCCTTCGAAGAGCTTTGTGAAAGGAGACCGTCGATGTAGCGAGGAAGGAAAGGTAATATTCCAACTCCCAAGACACCCATAAGTCTGGAGAATGAGGCTCTAGCTGCTGAGCGGACATCGAAGGAGCTCTTTAGGGCTTCGAGGGCAATCAGGATAGCTTCAGCGGCACGACTGAATTCTGCCGAGACTTCTGGTTTTGGAGCATTTTGAGCAGTTGATGTGCTACCAGGAGTCCAATCGGAGAAGCCATGAGCCAAGGTGCCGAGAGCCATGATAACATGGTGAATTTGCAAGATTGCTTGAGCATCACCAGCTTTTGCTGGCCCCAAATTTCTCTCAATATCGGAGAACAACGGGTCCATGATAGTACGAGCGTACAAGATTTGCTTCTCGACAGGAGTGGTGGTTGTCGAGGAGATGCATCCAATAGCCTCGAAGAGATACAATTGACCGTTGAAAGCTGCGTCGGCAGAGTGATCGCTCTCATCAGAAGACATGTCATCGTCCGCAGTTTCGTTTGGAACCTCTGCTTTGATAGGCAGGAGATCACTGATGGACTGAATGACGGTTTCCGCAACATTACCAACATGTGCTCGAAGATGTTTGACAAATCGATGGAACAGATACCAGGAGCGGGTTTTAACTCTGATATGCGAGTGGTGAACAAGGCGAACGAATTGTTCAAGGACAGGCTCGATGAAATCAACTTGATTTTCAAAGAAAGAGCAGTATCGAACGACGATCTCCATGTATTGCAATTGGATTGCAGGATGTGCGAATGTTGCAATACCTGGAACTGATTAGCCAACCTCTTCACTTTGTCTTCAATTGTTTCGGGCCTTACCAGACTTGACCATCGTCGACATCATGATGATCAGACGCTCAGCTGCAACACTAGATGGTTGGCTCTTAGCATAAAGACCACCATTGGGGACGGTCAATTCTCCAAAGAGGTACATCTCATGGAGTGCCAAATCAAGATCACGCCAGTCCATCTGGCCGCCTTGCTGCTCCAAATTCTGGAAAGTAGTGCCGACAACATTGCTAAGAATCTCAACATATAGAGCTTCGTCGACAGCAGCCACACTCTTCTGCAAAACCTGCAATCTCTTCCGCAATTCCTGGAACTCCGCTTCATCTGTCTGCTCGTCTTCATTACCCCAAGAAGAGGTCTCGTCATATCTCATCTTCTGGATTATGGCATTAAGAACTGGTGGCAACATAGCCGAATATACTGGTGGAAGTGGTTGAGCTTTCCGCAAAAAGGTAAGGAGGTCGGTAAGAGATGGGATGACTGTAGAGCATATCTCGTCGTACTCATCCGAGAAGAAGCGTAATAGGAGGGGTAGAAAAGACTGGATGAGCTGTTCTGCTTGTGCTCGGGTACCAGTTTCGGCCTGTGTATCCTCAAGGACTTTCACAATATCAAACACCACATTATTGACAAGCTTTGCCACAGCTTCTGCGAGATCGGTGTCATAGCTGGAGGTGGTCCGCAAGTCGTGTAAGGCTGGACTTGCAATAAGTTGAGAGATGACCGTTCCAAGGTTCAAGAAGACAATCATTCCAATCTTGTCGGCAGGCTTCATCTTCTTGGCCACGATCTCGGTAAAAGTGTCAATAGCCGCATCCCGAACCTTATCCTCTCCATTTCCTGGATTAACTCTTCCAACCAACTCGAAAAGAATGTTCAGAGTACCGCGATGAACTATCAAGGAGATGTCGATCCAGCTGACCCATTTGCCAATGACCTTAAGGCACATCTCCACCACAACATCATTTTGACCTCTCCACTGGCTCAAGATCTCCTCCCAAGAAGCAGCAATTTTATCAACATCACGAGCTCTCATGATATCCTTGAGCTCGGTATTCCGCTTGGTCTCGGCAGTCGAGCGGGATATAATGACATCGGCAATCTCATCATGAATAGACCCAAGAATTCGAAGGTACAAAACGGTGCCCACAATATTATCTCTGGATCCATTATTCTGAAGACTCGTCAGGCTGAGAAAGTCGTCCATGAAAGTCTCCCATCCTTGCTTGTACAAAGCCATAAACAAGAAAGTCAAAGTCTGCGTGAGCTTGTTCTGCAAACTGGCGGGGTCAACCTGGTCCTGGCTTCCAGAACCATATGTGCGGCGGATATATTCCAGCAGAGTTTCTTTGATGTAGCCCAAGCTCTGAGCATCAAGCTGCTGTGTTTGTATAGCATTGTTGACGACATCCAGAGACACCAGACGGACGACTTCCGAGCATTTTGGGGTTCGAGTGAAGAGAGCAACGCATGCTTGACGACCAGAGGCGTCGGTTCGAAGCTGGTTGAGGAAATCGAAGGCTTGGGCTTTGAGGGTTTGATCAGAGGCAGGATTCCATGCTATTTCAATGGCACTTTCGACCTGTCACACACGCAAGCAGAATATTAGCCCGAGTTCGAGGTCCATCATATGCGGACTTGTCTCCATTTTGGAGACATGCACCCCGCCATAAACAAACCCGGTGCATGGGGCGGTCAAACAAACGTACCTGAGTGTCCATGACGGCCCACTCTCCAAATATGGCAGATCGAGAGAAAATGGTACGTTAGCAGACAGTTGTTGAACTCGCTGCTATGTTGTTCGAAGAAGGCTTTGGTGCATGTATCATGCTCTTTGAAGGGTGGCTATCGAGTCATAATTCTTTTGTGGGAGGGGCGGTGACGATTTTGGGGTTCTTTTTGTATTGTTGACGTTAGCAGGGTGATGTCGCCTAACTAGAAGTGAACTGCTGTTCGAGTTGGGTGGATTTTATGCAGGTATTCACAGGGAGACTCGAAGGTGACAGCAAAATTGGGCTCTGATGTTGGCGGTATTATTTCAGTGCCTGAACACACACACCCCACCACCGGCTTGAGTGGCAGGTGCCAAGCCTCCAGCCTTCCACGTTAGAGTTTTGAGCACGTGCGAAGTCGCGTGTGGGCTACGAGACTTGTTGATCTAGGGCTCTTCTCCACCTAGCTGAATTGTCTAGTATACTTGAGAATGCTACTAAACATCTTCAATAGATGTCATTGGGAAAACTTGATACATTTGAGCTCATTTGACTGGCCATGCGTTCGACAATTCACTGCTCTTCACCTCTCATAACTTTAGCGACGCCGGCTTGAGGGCTTCATGAACATCACTTTCATCCAATTCTTTCAAACATCGTCTGAAAAGAAGGAAAGATCACAAACTACGCTCAAGAACCGTCTAGGTTGAAAATTGTACATAAACATTGTATTATCTGTCCAGTGCAGCCCACCCACAAAACGAGGCAGATAGGTGAGCAGCCAAAATGAGGACCACTTGAACGCCTGCAGTGAGAACTGTTGAGATCTATCCCTCCCATTCTATGATTATGATGATGATGAGGCGCCAACCATCTGCCACGCATAACGTACCGCTCTGAGCACTCTGAGCAAAATGTAAAGCCCCGCACCTAGGATGGCCAACAAAGCCAGCACGTCAAGAGGAACAAAGATAGCTGCGAGCAAGAGCCCCATCCCCACTTTACGAAGGCGCTGTAAATGAGCATCTGAGATATCGTTGCCAACGAACCGGTTCCCCTTTGCTGCCGCTGCGGCTGCGGTACTCCTGGATCGGGTATCATCGTCTGAGTCCTGAGATGATGGGTCGTGACTCTCCTCGCTAGCTTGTCATTGGAAAGAGAATCCGCCGGGGAAACCTTGAGGAGCGCCTCGTTGACGTCCTCCTCCTGGCATACCTCCTCCCATACCTCCTCCGAAGCTGTGGAATCCACCGCCACCGCCTCCTCCACGTCCACCGCCCATCTGTGCGCCGAACATTTGCATCAGAATCTCGGGATCGATGTTCATGCCACCGCCCATGCCACCTCCGCCGAATCCTTCCATTGGATCCATAAGGTCCTCGCCACTATCATAACGAGCTCGCTTCCTGGCATGAAATTAGCGAGTAATCAAAAGTAAAGACTGGAATCGCCAACTTACTCAGGGTCACTCAAGGTCTCATAAGCCTCACCAATATCCTTGAATCTCTCCTCAGCTTGCTCATCATCTCTGTTCTTATCAGGGTGATGAATGATAGCCGCCTTGCGATACGCCTTCTTGATCTGGTTCTCATCGGCGTCCTTTTCGATACCAAGGATCTTGTAGTAGTCCTTACGCTTGCTCTTCTTCAGCTCCAATTCCGCGTTTCGTACTTCTTTTGCAATACCGCTATCGGATGGATCCTGTTCTTGCAGTTCCTTGAGTTCACGAACAGCTGCCTCCCAATTACCTGATTGCCCAAGAGCAGTCGCCTTGGTCTTCTTGGCTTTTGTGTACGAAGGATCGAGAGCAATAGCACGTTCGCAATCCTCAATCGCTCCAGTGTAATCCTTCAGTCGGTTTTTGCACAGAGCTCTGTTTTGTAGGAGTTTTGAGTTTGTTCCCTTGTTCAAAGGATCAACTTCAAGGGCCTCGGAGTACTTGTCAATCGCTGCCTGCCAACGTCCAGCCTTGTAGTCCGCATTTCCGTCAGCCTTCATTCGATCCAGCTTCTGTACCATTCTCAGATACTTGACGGCATTTTTGAAGTCTGGGTCGTAGTTGAGGGCTTGTCTAAAGTGCTGAATGGCCTTCTCGTTCTCGCCTTGGGCATACAGAGCTCTGCCTCGGAGTACCAAAGCCTCGGGATCCGCGCTGTTATTACGCAGCAGTGACATGGCAACGTTTTGAGCATCGCCCAGAGCATTGACATTTCCCATCTTGAGATAGGCCTCTCCTCGCATCAGTTGCCACTTCCTTGGCTTCTGTGCTCCCAAACCGAGTAATTTCTCGGCCTGGTCGAGAGCGTGCAAGGCCATGGAGCCAGTCGTCCCGTTTTTCAATGCATCCTCTGCAACAGCGATATGTTGCAGCATAGCCTTAGCAGGAGCAATATCCTTTGCAGACGCAGGAGGTTGAATTCGGGCGTATGTGTCGAGAGCATCTTGGGCACGGCCTAAACTGGTATAAATTCTTGCTAACCGGAGGAGAATCTTTGGATTGTTTGGATCCAGCTCGTCGGCTCTGGTGCAATCTTCCAAGGCATTTATGTACTGGCCGTTCGAAATGTAGGCAGCTGCTCGGTTGCTGAGATATGTCGCCGATGACGGTTGTGCCTCGACGGCTGTAGCACAAATATGTCAGCCTTGACTCTGCGAACATTTCAGCGAGAACAGTAGCATACCTTTTGTGTATTCTTCAATAGCTTTCTTGTATTCCTTCGCCTTGTAGAACTTATTCCCGGCAGCCTTGAATGCTTCGGCCTCCTCCACCGTAGGAGGGGATGCCGCTGCAGGACTCGTGGGATTAGACTTGTGAGGAGGAGGAACCGGACCTTCACCATTCGAAGCAGCAGGAGTCCCATTCGCCTTTGGCGAGTCGAAGGCACCGGGCATGTTTGCTTGTGGTGGGGGTGAAGTGGGAGCGCCGTTAGGGCCCTCACTATCAACATCCATTCGATCAGGATCCGACATATTAGAAGAAGCGCGCGCAGAGAGCCTCCGCAACTGGTCTGGTGGTAGGTTTAAGGGGTGGGTATTTGGGTCGTAGGGATGTCGTGGTGTTTTTGTGTTGGCTTTGGCAAAGCTGCGGCTGCTTCTAGAAGATCCTTGCCCGTGCTTGTAATTTTCTTCGCGGCCCGACTTGGAAGATTTCGAGGTTGAGGATGAGGGAGTCGTAGATTTCTTTGTGGGCGACCGCGACCGGGATGAGGCAGAATCGTCGTTGTCGCTGTCGGAGGTCTTCTTGGAGGATTTTTTGGGGGATTTAGAGAAGAAGTTCATTGGAATAATAGCTCCCGCGGATGGTGTTGAGTAGCGTCGAAGATAGTGTGTAGGGAATGTTCGGTCGGCGTTGCGGTGCAGTGTAGTGCGGTGGACTGACCAAACTGAGGGTGGTATGCGAGGCAAGGAAGAGAAGGCAAGGGAAAGCAGTTCGACGTAACCAGCCGGTTCCGTGGGTACAGCCAGCAGCAGTAGTGGGAGAAAGGCGTGCAGGTGGTTGGCTCAATCCATGCACCCGGAAACCGATATTTCTGCTTTTATATTGACGTACTTTGTCTTCGAGGAGAAAGCAAATGAAGCAAGCAAGCAAAGCAAAATGCAGCAAAAAAGTGAGGATGTGGGCAGAGAAGTTAATAAGAGAAGAGGAGCACGAGCTGAAGAAGAGGACGTGTGCAAAAAAGGTAAAGGTGATGGCTGGAGGCTCAGATCACGACAGCGGCAGCGTTTGATGCAGTGCAGCTTGGAGCAGGCGTCAATTGGACTTTGGATTTCTGTTCTTTCCAATCAATCATCTCCGGTGCTGTCATTGGGAAGTCTGCCTCGTACTGTGGGGGTGAGCCCGGAGAACCGGGTCATTGAAAAAAGTTACCAGATTTCACATTGCCCCGAGACAACTATTCTAGAAGCTTCCAAGATGTGAAGAGATTGGAAAGGGGGGAATTACACAGACTCAACAGTCGAAATTGGCGCAGGTTAAAGGATGGCTGGGAGGTTTCGTGCAGATTATCTCGCAGGACTGAATTTTATTCCGAGTCTTCTTGTGGAACTGCTGGAGAATGTTCTTGAAGTTCATCTACAATTGATGTCATCAATATCTTCGGATGCCCTGTTGATATTATTTACAGTGCCCAGTGATCTTCAGCCTTGTCCCCACCCTCATTTGGAGAGGCTGAGGAACTACGTTAACAAATGTTACCAAGCAGTAATGACAAGTCGCCGAACGTGGGGTAATGTTATGTACATGATCATCTCATTTGATCAAGGTAGTTATACAATTTCAATTTTCGCATGGTTTTCAATGTTGTACTCGGAATCTAGACAATGATGTTCGAGTCAACAATGGAGACTCGAATATTTTCGTTATCGACGCCCCTATCGCTACAGTATCTACCCGAGCCCCTATTTACTTTCTCCCAAGTTGACCAATCCTCGGCGGCATGAACTCCGGGTCATAAATCAGGACATCAACAATGGCCTCTTGGAGAAGTCATCGATTGGCTGTCACTTGATACGCAAGACTCGATCAACAACAACGAACTGTTTGGTGGCTATGCTGCAGCTTGAATGCAGCCAATAAGGGGAGCCAAGTGACTGAATTGGCCTAATAAGGTTACATAGCAACACCGCTACACTCTTATAACCGCACTCTTGATGCTCGGGTCAGAGCAACAGATTCGAACTCTGTAAGTCTTGATGGGGCAAGGGAGAACTGTTGATTGTAGAGATACAAAATGTTTACAATTAGTCAAATTTTGAGGGACTTCTTGCGAGAGGCCTCGATTCAGCGCACGAGACGGCGGCAAATACCCAAAACACAGCACAGCGCGCAATCTCAACTCTCGACAACCCAGAACGCCTACGACTTGGCTGTACTCGAAGCAAATACAAATCTGTTCGTCGCTGAAGCCTCCCAGATGTATCAACACTACATCACACACATTACGTCAAAGCAACAAGTTGCCAAAAAGGGCTGTTATGTTGTAGTAATGAAGAAGCATATATTCAACTCTTTTCCTCATTTTCCAAAATGCTATTCTCCATGCAACTCCAATTCTAGTCTTCTAATCCAACAGTCATTCCCAACCCACCCAGACACACTCATTTAAAATACACCGGAACACCATAAACACACACAGCCGCCGCATTCAGATATCTCAAATGACAAGCCCCCCTCGCCTTCGCTACAGCCTCAACAAGACTCACGCTCCCTTTACCTACTACACTAGCACTCCTCTCCCTACTGTCTACCTTCCTCTCCTTCCCCTTCCCCTTCCTCCCCGTACTCCCACTTGCACTCGTCCCCGCACTCACCCCCTCAAATAGCCCCCACTCCTCAAAAGCCCTCATCGCAAAGCGATCAATGTCCTTATCCGTAACATCCCACAGCGTAGCCACCAACGCCGGACACCCGGCATGCATATAATTAATCGGCGTCCCATACGGTTCAAATTCCCCCCTCTCCACCAGCGCCCCACTACTACATCCCATCAAGACCGTCACAGCACACTTATCCAGCCTCTTGATCTCTCTCGCGCGGATATACTGCGCGCCACTACCATGGCCGAAATACAGGAGAAGGTCTTTGCTTTCGAGGATTTCTTTAAATTCTTCTTCGGAAGGGGCGCGGTTGGTGATGGAGGAGGAGAGGTTGAGGGATTGGAGGGGCTTTTGGAAGACGGATTGGGTGTGTTTGAGGTCGCTGCCGGGGTTTAGGATGTAGGATGCGTTGGAGCGGGAGATGTAGTGGCCTTCTGAGGAGGTGTCGTCGGCGATGGCTTCTTTTTGCTGGGTGAGGATTCGGTCTCGTAGACAGCCGAGGGAGGGGAGGCGGGAGACGGCGAGGCCGTCCATGCAGGGTAGAGACTCCCATGGGAAGGAGTGAAGTGTCTTGTCTAGTATGAGAATGGTATGCCGTCCTTCGTCAACCTGTCCAGATGCGTGAATAGCTAAGTAGTAGCCGCGCAGTGCGTCTTGCATCTCGATCACGATGGAATCGAAGTCTATCTCAGCGTAGGCATTGAGCTCGCCGTGGAACTGTAGTACATCAACAACGAAGTACAGAAGATCTGTCAGAGGCTCCGAGAAGTCGCATTGTTCATCCGAAGCATCGCCGAGCCCGATAAACAGCTCCAAAATCCTAGAATCGAGAGTGATCTTTGGCCCAGCCACTTTCCTCCCCGATTTGCGTCGAGAAGGGAGGTGCCTGTCGAGGATATTCTGGAATGACTTCTGGAAGCGAGCAAGTAGCTCTGGTCGTCGTGCGTGTTGAGAGAAAATCCCAGTGAAACCGCCCAACCATACCTTCTCGATGTTCTCGAGGAGGTCTCTCAGTCGCAAATCCAAGCCTTCTCGCTCTTCCCACCAGGCTGTCTTAGCTTCCCGCCCTGTCTTGCCGACAGCATCATGAGCACTTTCATTTGCCATCTCAATGATCTCAAGCAGTTCTGCATGGCCTTGCTCAAAACCGAAGACCTCTTCGTCGGCATCCATAGAGTTGTGTCGCCCGAGTGGTAAACGAAGAACGAAAGGGCTGTGACCAGCTTGCAGTTTCGTGATCGATAGCTCCTGGCGACTGTCGCTTAGAGAAATTGATATAACAGTCCATGGTTTGGGTATGATGTCAACGTAATCCCGCTGGAACTTGAACAGGTCGGAAATGTGTCCGATGCTAGATCTCCTATGGTCCCTGCTCGGTAGCTTTGGCCAGCTCAAGTCGTCCATTTTCAGAGTCGTAGAATCTCCTCGAATTGCCTTACGTTCCCTACGTAGGGCTAGTGTTCTTGCATTTTCTACAGACGTTAGCATCATTGCAGGACATGTTGGAGAATTGACATACCGATCGAAGAACTCGCCAGGCCAGGATGAGCGAGCGATCTGCCCTTCACCTGGCCAGCTGCCGAAAGTAGGATTGCAACACTATTGAGCAATGCAGATGCAGTATGTACAACAGACACAGGAGCAACAGCAACAGCCATGGACTGTATCTCCGTCAGATGTTCCTGAGCCTGGCGTAACTTGTCGAAGAAACTATCGGGAACAGGACTCTTCGATCCAGCAAGCTCTCTAGCACCCCTTGCACCTTTCCTTGGAGGAGAAACTTTGACCACAGAGAGTCTATCGCCGTGCTTCTCGTTCTTAGCCAGTCCAGCGACAGAGGGAAAAGAAATCGTAGAGTCCTGCAATACAGAATAGACTGGATCTGCGTTCATCTGATCCAAGCTGTGAAAGAGGAATTGTTTGGCCATCGCGAGTCCATGGTCGACTGCTTCGAGTTGTGAAAGATGGCCGCTGTCCAATACTTGGAGTATTGCCAGAGCCTCCGTAAACTTCTTCGTGAAGACCAGAGCTCTTGCTTTCTGTCGAACCACCATGGACGTTAGAGATGTTAGCTGGGGACATTCCTCCTCCACCGAACCAACAACCTCGACGGGAGACTTGGCTCTAGTGGTCGCTTTGCGTTTAGTGACCGTCTTCGCACGAGCTGGAGCTTTTCGAGCCACTGGCACCTTTCGCTTCGTGAGTGTCAGTTGAGCCATTTTCTCCACCAATCCGCCCGACTCATCCGAGGCATTAGTGACTCGCTCCAGACTGTTGATGTAATCCATCATGCCAATACTCTTGATCGTTTCCTCAGCTTCTCCATACGCCAAGATCTCTTCATCACGGTCTCCCAAGAGGCCATGCATACTACCCAGGTGATAAGCAAGAAGTGCTGTATTTCGACAAGAGTCGAAATTAGAGCAGAGTTTCTTCGCTTCCATCAGAAGTTCAGAACCACGATCCAGAACGCCAGCTTTCAACCAGGTGCTACCCAAGAAGGCGGATGCCATTGCCAGATGTGCTTCGGATCCGACCTCCTGAGCAAGTTTCCGTGCTTGTTCTGCGTAGTAAACCGTTTCTTGGAACATCCCATGATGAGCGAAAAGAGTTGAGAGGTGGTTGAGACTGCGGAAGAGAGGTGTGATCAAGGCCCAGAAGTTAGACCCCGTGCAGACCTGGTCGTTGATGAATTTGATGGGCACAGTAATGGTTGACATGCTCAACTGAGAGACATCTTCCGTCAACTTTTCCACGTCGGTTTTGGGGCTAGAATCCAATTTTTTTCGCGATTGCTCCTCTACATTAGTCCATGCACGACGTACAAGTCTCACACACTGCTTCGCGTGGCCAAGCGCTGTATGAGCAGAGCCTCGTTCAAGAGCCAAAACGGAATATACCATGTAGGCATTAGAGATCAAGATATTCATCTTGGTTCTTTGCTGCAATGGCGTGACTGATCTTGACCTCGGCATATGGTCTTTCTCTTCGGCGTACAGTGCTTGAGCAGCCGCCAGATTTTCTTCACTGTTGTGAGTTAGCTTGGACTACTTCAAATACAAGGCATATATTACACTTTATCGAAGCTACCAATGGCTAGCAAGTATTGGCAGTGCGCGAGGTGTAGTTGCAGCGTGGCGTATGTTGTGACCCCATTGCGAGCAGCGTATACAATGGCTCGATCGAAAGCCAAACCGGCTTTTCCAGAATATCCGAGCTGAAGCCATTGTGCTCCCAAGTCAGTGAAACTGAGCACTAGGTCATCGGGTATCGAGACACCGTCGCCATATTCGTTGATCTCAGCAATCAATCGAAGAGCAGAAACTCTGACTGTCTCTAGACCCTTCATTTGTAAGTATTCTCCAACGACACTTAAGTGAGCGAGTAGGCCAGGTATGTCTTCGATCTGCTTTTCAAATTCGGCGAGGTTTGGGCATCGTGATCGGATCGAGAACCATGTCGCAAGGCCTTGCTTCAACACATCCAGCTTCGGCGCATTTTCAGAAAGTTCCGTAATCGTTGCTGCAAAACTCCTATAGTGGCCAAGGTAACCCTGAA
This sequence comes from Cadophora malorum, assembly GCA_017365405.1. Lineage (NCBI taxonomy): Eukaryota > Fungi > Ascomycota > Leotiomycetes > Helotiales > Ploettnerulaceae > Cadophora > Cadophora malorum. The sequence goes on along the minus strand of JAFJYH010000015.1, from coordinate 93,228 downwards.
GACCCTCATCCTTTGTGCCACAGCCATCGATTTTGGCGAGCTGTGAGCTCTGGAGCTCAGTCTGAAGAATTTCCTTCACAGTTTCATCTTGATCTACATCGAGGGATAAACGACGAATGAGAGTCCTCAACCTACGTATGGGATACTGACCCTGGTCGTATACTGATAGAAGTTCACTAAAAATGGTGGATAGAAGCTTCTCGGCAGGGGCAGTCTCAGCAGACTGCGTTGAGAAAAGATCCAGTTGGTGTTCAAGCACGGCTCCTTTCTCTTCGATGGTCCAGGATTCGTCGACGAGTTGTGTTGAAGCAGACACTTTGAGATATCGTAGCTGAACTTTCAGTAAAGAGTGTACAGTTCGACCCAGCACTGACGCCGCATCATCCTCACCCCAAATATCCTTTGGCGATCGAGTGGCAGCCTTCTCAACAGCCAGAGTAAGAGCACCGTCGCTGATCAACTCATCTCGTAATGTCAGGAGAGTCTGGAATAGCTCATCGTAACGAGCGGTCGTCTTGCAGTATTCGGCCATCCGCTCAAGTTTGGTCGAGAACTGAGCCATCCTCCGCTCTTGCTGAGATCTTTGCCGAATGCTATCAATTGATCGCCGCAAAGCTCGCATCTGCTGACCATCCTTGACGCCTTCCGGATTCCGTCGCATGTTGAGATATTGAGTGTAGTAAAGGTTGGATATCCTGACATGGTATGATGCTGAACTTGATCCGTCATAAACAACAACATCACCAGAACTCGGGTCAAGTCGATCACTGAGTAATAGACAGTCTTGCAATTTCGAATCCACCAGATCCCATGTTGCTCGACCTTCGCCAACCAGCATCTTCACAAGAAAAAGTGCCGAGTCGATAGCATGGAGAGCCGATTTAGTAATGAATTGTCGTCGCTGCTCGTACCTGAGAATGTCTTTCGTGGCAGCTTTTACGTCCGGCGGGTTTCCAAGATATCTCAGGGAAAGCCGCGGCAAGAGGAAAATTACAGATTCACACATCTGACGCATCCCATCAGATAATTGAACTTTTGAACCTGTCCCAGACCGGTACTGAGCAATGACAGAAATGGCAGATCGTCTTACGCCGGAGATCTCTGTCATCAACTCATCGATTTCTGACGATTCTCCTTTGAAAGGCCGTTCCAGTTCCTCGAGTAAAGACAGCAGTACTTCTTCGTCCTTAGGATCATTAGAAGGATCTTTGAGCTGCAACGCAACCAATCGTGCCAGCACAGAACAACGTTTGGCGTCCGAGTCGACACTGGAATCAAGTGTTTTCTGCCATTCCAAGGTCCACCTTACTGCTTCTTTCATGAGATCCGCCTCTTTCGAGAGCGAACTTAGAAGTCTGAAAATACCAGCCAGAGTCGTTCTCAAAGCACGGGGTCGAGAATCGGAACAGTCTGAAATCAACGTATGGATATCCGTCATGGCCAGCGCTGCTACTTGGTAAGTCTTCAACGCCCCGGTCTGGTTGCGGCGGGCTAAAGCTGATAGGCATCTTAGAAATGGATCGAGAATTTCCTTGGATTGGTCGCCTTTGTGGCCTGCAAGACCCCACCATAGAAATCGATTGTGTAGAGCCAGTGTTTGGATTTGTATTGATACTTCGGGAGATATACTGAGTCGGCTCTCCAATGCAAGGGCATCGTCGGCCGTGGAAATGCTTGGACAGAGGGATAGCAGGATTTCCGAGAGGGTCTGCATCTGTCTGACAATTCTATCTGTCTGTTTCTGGTCCTTCGAGTCCTTGGCTGCTAAGAGAAGTAATCGCGTTGGTGATGATGGATGCTCGGTGTGCAGTATCTCGAACCCATCCTCGATGACCTTTGGCTTCCGACAAGATGTCATAAGTCGCAGAACCTGTAGCTGAGAGGTGATAACCAGTCCAAGTTTCGCTCCATTAAATTCTGGCTTCCCAAAGTTCAAGAGTTCGGCCAATGTTTGTGCTGCTGGTGCTGCATTTGTTTTCGCTGGTTTTCTTTTTGCTCCATCTCCAGATTCCAATCGTCGCTTCAATATCCTCAATTCCTTGATAGCCAAATCATCCAAGCCCAACGAAACCAATTTTCCAACCAGCACAGACATGCCATTCTCCAGTTGAAGAGGCGGTAGATCCACCCCAGGCGTTTTGGCAGCTTGTAAAGTCCGCAGACATGAGAATGCCACCCTGGCGCATTCAGCTACCGACCTGTGTCCCGAGAAGGTTATGGAAGCCGAGGAAGAAGATCTGCTATGCCTGGACGATATGTCGGGGGAGCTTGAGACTCGGTTTAGGGAACGTGGTTGTAATGGTGACTGGGGCATGGAAATCGATCGTCGCAGTGTTTTTCTGGCTGACGATTTAACTAAGTCTTTCGAGGATGCCTGTCTTCGGACCGGAGCTGGCGCGGGAGCTTTGATCGCTTCGCTGAGGGATTTGAGAGTGGCATTTATTACTTCTGTTGCCAGAATTGACCTCTCCTTTGGCGACAATTGCTCTCCATCTTCATGGATATCCGTTTCCACTACCGTTTTCTTCGTCCTTGTCTTCGCCGCAGGTGTTCTAGCTGTCTTCGTTTTCGGGGCAGTGGCAGCTTTCGTGGGCTTTTTCGCAATCGTCCCGGTCGTATTTTGGGCCTCTGATTTCGGTAGTAAGAGCTCGCTGAGTATTGTCACTGTCGCGGGGGTACATGTTGATGCTGAACGAACAGCGGTCCGAATCGAGTCGGCAGTTATTTGCGAGGAAGCCATGATGATAAGAATCACTGACAAAAAGTGTTCAGTATTATTGACAATTAGACATTATACAAAACGGATCCGGAATGCAAAAGAGCAATATTGTTCGTCCTGCAGAATCGCGACATTGATCATTAGAAGTGGATCGCGAATGATGTTTAAGTCCGTTGGCATGGAAACGAATTGATCGGCGCCAACCTTAATCCGTCCCGTCTTGTCTTCAAGAAATCCGGTACTTGCCCAAGCTTCTTCTTGAGAACATTTTGATACTCACTGGTCTTGAATCACATTCACAACAATCATGAGGACAACAATGCTTCGTCGGATTCTGCTCGCACCTCCTACACTCCGCACATCACTCGTTACCTCCCCACAACGAACCCTCCCATCTCTTACCCGAACCTACTCAGCAACACCCAACATCGCGCAAACCTCATTCTGGATCAGTCTAATCCCCAAGCCTCTACGGAAGAGTTCACCAACCGCAGCTCTCAAGAAAAAGGCCAAATCGAAAGAATGGAATCCCGCGACGTTCTTCATAGTCATATTTCTGCTTATAGGATCGATGTCCATCCAGATGATTGCATTGCGCAATGACTTCGCAGCATACAGTCGCAGAGCTGATGCGCGGATCGGACTGTTGAAGGAGATCATCGAGAGGATCCAAAAGGGCGAGGAGGTTGATGTTGAGGGCTTACTGGGGACGGGTGATGCTGTCAGGGAGCAGGAGTGGGAAGAGGGTAAGAATCCTTATTTCAGTCTACTAAGGATGGTCCTGACAGGTGATAGTTCTACAAGAAATAGAGCGGGAAGACCAGGCTTGGAAGGAATCACGGAAGAGCAAACCAAAACATGGACGAAACCTTGAGGAAGCGAATGCAGCACCGAAACCATCAGTCACTATACCTAAAGAACCTCCTGCCGAAAAGCCCAAGTCGACTGCTCCATCTGGATTCTACTAGAGATCTATTGCTTCGATTGTATACAATATGTACAAAATATACAGCTATTCTATGATAGCATGTCTTTAAACACTCTACTATTGGAGTGCTCTTCAGGGACGTCGTCTGATCTATGGGACTTGGACTGGGCCAAGCTAGTGCGCTTCAACTGATCAACCAGTCCAGGCAGGACTTTATCTGTCGGCAGTTCAACACGAACACCTGATTCTCCCAATTGGCCCATAGGCAACTTCTGAAAGAATGCATCCTCTCCTCTCACTCCTCCAAGGTTCAAGATCCCAATGGGCATACCCCTTTCGTTGGCTCGTTTCGCAAGTCTCCATGCAGAGTATGTTGCCAAAGAAGTTCCCATAATCAGAAGTCTTCCAGATCCATCGATTGCATGTTCCGCGGCTTCCTTCACTCTGCTGGCTATGCTTTCTCCGAACATTACCACGGCAGGCTTCAGTATTCCAGCTGTGCTTGTTGATTTCCAAGCACCCTCCTCATCCACTTCAACAATGGTCTGGGTCCCATCTCCAGCTATCGGCGGATTCGCTAAACAATGGGGACATGCTGGATATCGGAAGGTTGTATATGGTGCTCCAGGCAGATCAACATCTCCGTCTGGATTGGTTTTCATACCCTTCGCCCTTCTCTCGTCCGGATTCTCGGTATCCAATGCACCAGACTCAATTGCTTCTAGCAGAAATGCTGCCCAAGCTGGGTTTAGTCTTGCTAAAGCCTCCTGAAAAGCTTCTCGAGGCAGATCATTGTGACAAGTGACACAAGTCAGAGCTCGCAGATACCCGTGGAGTTCTAGCGTTGGAAGTTCCGGATGCGCAGTGGAATGGAAAGAGTCGACATTCTGTGTGACAACACTCCGTACAAGACCTAGTTCTCCGAGATGCTTGACGGCGTAATGTGCAGGATTCGGTCTGGCCTTATGTAGATTCGTCCAACCTAGGAAACTTCGAGCCCAATATCTCTTCCTCGCCTCATGGTTTGCCAGGAATTCATGATAGTATATGGGACGGTAGGTCTTGTTCACCCTATATGTTCCATTCGAGCCTCTGTAATCCGCCAGTCCTGAAGCGACAGAGATGCCAGCTCCAGACAATATCACCGTCGAGGCTGGGTCCGCAGCTCCATCTTGCAGCAAGGGAGATGGTGGGGCAGTGAGGAATTTCGAGAGCGCAGCGATGGCACCGTTGATGGTATTCGCGTTCCGTGGGATTATATTTGGAGCTGGCAGGGGGCCCGTGTAGGGGATTCGCATGAAGGGGGGTTTTTTCATTGAGGATTTGCTCGTTGAAACTTCGTGGAGAAGCTTAAAGATGGAGCTTGCTGGCGGGCGGTTGATGAAGGTATTCGCGTCATTACTCCACGTACTCGCGTCGCCCCTCTCTGGCGTCTGTTTCGTCCACTATGCATTCCACTCCACTTTCAGGGCGCCGCCCGACGGCTTTGATGTTTAAAGTTAGTTGATTAGTTTGCTAGCTGAGTAAGGTTAACAAGCATCTGATTCAGACAACCCTTTGTCGGCCCTTCAGGGGCAAAGCCGACAAATAATAGCATCAGCATTAGAAAGAGGTTCGGGGCAAAGAGGCGTTGTCAAGACAGCTCGGAGGAGCTCCGAGCTCCATCACATCCACCTGCACCTGCACTGCTCTTCAGGCCGCTCAGAAGTGGGCTGGTGGGATGACTTCCAGGGTAGAGTGGGACCTTTTTGACCTGAACCATGCCTAGAAAAGAGCGGGATTCCCTCACTGCTGCTAAAAAGCTTCGATTCGAAATGGCCGAGGATTGAGTGGCTGCGCTGTTGTATGGGACGGACAAGACGAGACGAGACGAGACGAGACGAAAAAGACTAAAGAGAAGACCCCCGGCCGAGCCATCGACCTGAGCACCTCATCGTCGTCGTCAAAGTAAATTTTGTTCGTCATTGGGATACGTTTCCCACTGCCTTGGCATTCCTAGATTTTTATACCGTACTGTAGAACTTTTCCACTCCACCCTGCCACTTTCATGCCAGCGTCTCTACTACACGCGTCCCAAACGCAGGCTTGACCTGTCAGAGGTCTCGTCCTGCTTTCCTTGTCTCTGCCCCGGCTTTCGCACCTCTCAATGCCTTTTCGCTGCCCCTCGACTCCCGGGGCGACATCGCGCTTAAAGCCTGTCGCACTCCTCTTGAGGCTGAGTTTGAGAAGGACACATCAATCACAATCACAACAGCAGTACAGAGTACTCCAATCCTCCGCCCTCGATTCACTCTCCTTTAGTTCCATATTAAAGGGCACACCCCCGAAACATTCCTTTCCGAAACTACAATCTTTCAACAGCACATCCTATTTCAGCACTCCCCTTCGTCCAATGGCCGCCCTCACTACCACCCAGACGCGCTCGCACGCGGGTCACTCACATCACCACCACCATGATAACACATATCTCACTTCGAAGAACAAGAACGATGCAGGCGTACGGATCACAAGAATTGGTCTCTATTCCAATTTGGGAATGGCAATTGCGAAAGGAGTCGGTGGATATGCCTTCAACTCGCAGTCAATGATTGCAGATGCATGGCACAGCTTGACAGATCTAGCCAGCGATGTTCTGACACTGGCAACCGTTTCCTGGAGCTTGAAACCCCCTACAGCACTCTTCCCTACTGGTTTTGGAAAGGTGGAGAGCTTGGGTTCTTTGGGAGTCAGTGGAATGTTGTTATTTGGAGGCTGCTTCATGTGTTTGAACAGCTGTGAGATTCTCTATGCACACTTTTTCTTGGACGCCCATGCTGCTGCAGAGGCTGCTGCACATGCACACGGACATAGTCACAGTCACGGTGCCGTGGGACCGAGTATACATGCCGCCTGGCTTGCTGCAGGAACAGTGATCTTGAAGGAATGGCTGTATCAAGCGAGTAAGTACCTAAAACCCACAAGCTCGTGGCCTCAGCTAACAGCTTCCAGCCATGAAAGTAGCCAAAGAACGAAAATCTTCCGTCCTAGCCTCGAATGCCATCCACCACCGAGTCGACTCTCTCACAGGAATTGTAACCCTTTTCGCAATTCTAGGTGCCAATTTCCTACACGAGGCAGCATGGCTAGATCCAGTTGGAGGTTTCTTGATTTCGTTGCTGGTCATCAAAGCTGGTTGGGGAAATACCGTTTCGGCACTTTACGAATTGGCAGACAAGGGCATTGACGACGAAATCAAGACATCTGTACGAAAGGCAACTGCGAAGAGCTTCGAGACTATCAGAGACGGCACACAGGTCGAACTCCGAGAAGTGGAAGGTGTCAAATCTGGACAAAACTACTTGGTCGATCTACAACTCGCAGTACCTAAATCGTGGACGGTAGAAGATGTCAGAGAAGTCGAGGAGGGCGTCAGAGAAATGGTCGGATCAAAAGTGCGAGGTGTCCGCCGCGTCAAGGTTAGATTTGTGCCAAAGGATGATGGTTCGTCAACTCTGTTCGACGAGTTCATAAGTGGGGATGTTAGCCCGCGAGAGAGCCCAGAACCCGAAGACCACGACCACGACCATGACCATGGCCATGGCCACTCGCATACAAATGGCAATGGCAAGAAATTACAATAGATTCGCTTGTACATACGAGAAAATCATCATATGGAGTTGGCATGGCGTTTACATTTGGGATGGGAGAGAATTTGGGAACACTTGGAAGACTTGCACAGCAAGATGGCGTTTTTTGGACCTGCATTAGTCAGATACTGTATATCAGGATATCGCTGCATCCCCAGTGACTACTTGTGCTCTTTCTAGTCCGCTTCTCTGCCTCGTCCTCATTGGTGCGCATGTTTATGCTCAAGTGAACGCCACAGCAGCCACAGTTGAGGGGTTTAGCCTAATCTCAACCCATGCCCGTGGATCACCCCTCCAGACGTCACCCCACCAAGAAATGTCTTTCTTCTCACCGGATCAAGAAACATTTCTATTTCTACAAAGAGTATACAATTGTCCAAAAGTAAGGAGTTACTCACAGAACATATACATTCCTTCGGAGTTCTCCTCCATGTCTTCTCAAGACGGTCCATTATATTTGGGTTTCGACCTCTCCACGCAGCAACTAAAAGGTGGGGTCATGTGAGCTCCTTCTCTGTATGAAACACCTCACTAACACTTTCCCAGCAATTGTCATAACATCAGAATTGAAGGTCGTCTATGAAGCTAAAACAGACTTCGACGCCGATCTCTCAAAATATGGCATCAAGAAAGGCGTGCACGTCAACGAAGCCGAGCGAGAAGTCTACGCTCCTGTAGCCATGTGGTTGGAAGCTGTGGATTTGGTCTTACAGCGATTGAAGGAGAAAGGAACGCCGTTCCAGCGGATCCAGGGCATTTCTGGTGCGGGTCAGCAGCATGGAAGTGTGTATTGGAGTAAGACTGGTGAAGTGTTACTGGGCTCGTTGGATCCGAAGGAAACTTTGGTTGATCAGCTGTCTAAGACGGCGTTCGCTCATCCGTTCAGTCCTAACTGGCAGGATGGGAGTACGCAGAAGGAATGTGATATGTTTGATGCTGAGCTCGGATCTGCTGAGAAGCTTGCTGAGGTCACGGGAAGCAAGGCCCACCATGTAAGTGCGCTTACTTTGATGTTAGGTTGAATACAGCTGACATTCGTCAGCGTTTTACTGGACCCCAAATCATGCGTATGCACAAGAACCACCCAGAGGTTTACAGAGCTACATCACGCATCACTCTCGTCTCCTCATTCCTCGCTTCCGTCTTCCTGGGCAAGATCGCACCTTTCGACATTTCTGATATTTGCGGCATGAACCTTTGGGACATCAAAGCCGGAGCTTGGAGCGAACCACTTCTCAAGCTCGCCGCCGGAGAAGATGGTCTCGACTCCCTCAAGCAAAAGCTCGGCTCCGTCCGCGAAGACGGAGGCGGCAGCATGGGTTTCATCTCCTCCTACTTCGTACAACGGTACAACTTCCCCTCCTCCTGCGGCATCGCTCCCTTCACAGGCGACAACCCCTCCACCATCCTCGCACTCCCCCTCCGCCCCCTTGACGCCATCGTCTCCCTCGGCACATCCACCACCTTCCTCATGTCCACGCCCAAATACGTCCCCGACCCAGCCTACCACTTCTTCAACCACCCCACCACAGCAGGCCTCTACATGTTCATGCTCTGCTACAAGAACGGCGGCCTAGCCCGCGAGAAGATCCGTGACGCTCTTCCGGCATCCTCATCCTCTCCCACCGATTCCTGGTCAACATTCAACAAAATCGCTCTCGAGACTCCACCACTAGGTCAAGCCTCCCCTTCCACAGACAGCGCAAAACTAGGTCTGTATTTTCCCCTCCCGGAAATCGTACCGAATGTTAGAGCCGGAACATGGCGCTACACGTGCTCGAGTAACGGTACCGACTTGCAAGAAAGTCAGGATTGGGGACGTGAAGCAGACGTCCGCGCTATCGTCGAATCGCAAATCCTTTCTTTACGTCTCCGATCTCAGAAACTCGTACATAGCCCTTCCGCTGGCATTCCCCCCCAACCAGGCCGTATCTATCTTGTTGGAGGCGGGTCTCTGAATCCTGCTATCGCGCGGATTATTGGTGATGTGCTGGGTGGTGCGGAGGGAGTGTGGAAGTTGGATGTGGGCGGGAATGCGTGTGCGTTGGGAGGTGCGTATAAAGCTGTTTGGGCGATGGAGAGGAAGGAAGGAGAGAGTTTTGAGCAGTTGATTGGGGATAGATGGAGGGAGAGTGAGGCTGTGGAGAAGGTGGATATTGGGTACAGGGGCGATGTTTGGGGGAGGTATGGGGATGTGTTAGGGACGTTCGAGGAGATGGAGGGTAAGGTCTTGAAAGGGGAGGAGAGGAATAAATAGATACATTTCTCCTCGTGGTTTCGTTACTTCTGTTTCATTGATTACGAATTGAAAAGTTTAATTGTGTGTGTGACTTGCTCGGCACTATTGCGATATTCTCTGTGACCGTTTGATTGTATAGAAGCCTCACAGGCTAGCTTCAATATATAGGCTAATCATGCTGTATAAGCCTCCACGCATCTGATTTTCCAAGTTCTTCCTATAAAGTCGATTTTCCTTTTGGATTGAGAAAATCCAACCACAGCCCAAGCCGCCGGCCACGCCGATGTTGACACCATCACTTAAGCGAGATATCACCACCTCGATTCCAATCAACGAGCCAGCCACAACTCATCGAACAATATTCTCAGCGAACCCAAGTCCAGTTACAAATTTTCAGTGGACTTGGGGGTATAATCTATTTGACAGGCCTGTCTAAGTCACCAGACTCGCTCAGCAAATAGAGGGAAGAGGTAAAATTTGATAAATTGGAGGATGATTGCTTATTGTGTGATTGCAGATAAGGAAGATATACTATGAGGGAGATAAGGAGATCAAACTCGATGGGAATTCATGTGTACGTGTATAGAACGGAGCCGTTGGTTTAGTGTGGCCCTTGATTCAATCCAGAAGAATGTTCGGGAGGCCCAGTCGAGTTTGAGCATCGCTGGCGCGGTATTCAGAGATAGAGCTGATTTGATGTCAGCCTGGTGGAAGTTCGGAGACGTTAGTGGGCATTTGTGATGGAAACAGTAGTTCTCATAAGTTATAGGAGAAGAAGGAGTAAAATCAGGGTGTGCTATTGAGGGCAATACTGGGGTAATTGAGATTTTGTGGGGAGAGGAGGAATAGTGTATGAGCAGTGAAATGGTGGTTATGAGGCTCTATGGCAAGTGGAGATCTCATATTGAAGCTTTTTGCTTCGCATGGGCGATTAGTGGCAAGTCACCAGGGAACTTCACGAAAGGATTTCTAGTGTGATGTTTGGCAGTTGTGATTTGTTCTTGAGAAAACGATCTGCTGTGCATTACCCAACCCAACCGATCTTGTTGATGTCTGGTAAGTTGTAATTGCTTCGACCGTAGATGTTGCTCATTATCGAACGCCAGTGCATCCCTTGCCTAGAAGACATGCCACAGTCTTCAAGACGCTACTCAATCAGCCTTCTTTTTGTCCTGAATGAAAGCCTCGACATCTCTGAGCGGTACGTCCACGAGGTATTCAAATTGTGCATAGGGAAGATATGGTTGCCCGCCTTCGAGTTCGTAACACTGACCACGAAACCCATTCCCGATCGCAAGTTGCAAGACCAGCTCTCCGCCCGCCTCAATTAGCGCATGCAATCTCGCTCATATGCGGTATTCTTGTAGAATTCGACCTCATCTTTCAGTGCTTTTGCACAGAGTAGACCGTGAGCATTCAAGTAATTCTGCACGAATTTTCTGAGTTTGGATCCAGAGGGTGTCTGTTTCAGAGCAATATCGGCACCTCGTGCGCTCAGCCAGCGCTCTTCGATATGGTATGTGGACAATGCTAGATGCATGACTTCGTTGGTGAAATGTGGGCTTCGCAGTCGATCTCCCAGGACCCAGAGCTCTTCTACAGAACAAGATGCCTCAATTTGTCCAGAGTATGCCCACGTTAGAAAGGCTGAGATGGTCTGAAAACTGTCTTGTGGCAGAGCGATCGTGTTTGTTTGACTTTCCTTGAATTTTCCGTAGAGAGCGGCTTCGAAGAACGCGGAGTTGAAAGCTAAGATTGCCTTGTGTGCTGTCATTTTGGTTTCATTCGGGCCAACGAGAAGTGTGACGATCTCGGGACAGGTCTGCAGTCTGAGTACCAGCGGGTCAGTAACGTAGTGAGTACCAAAGGAGGCAAAGGATTACTCACAGGCTACTATCTAACAAATCAGATGCACTACGAAAAGCGTGCTCTAAACGAGAAGACTTTTCTTGCTCCGCAGCTAAGTTACCTTGCAGCCTGGATAAGTTCGAGCCTCATGTCATGAGCTGGATCACGCACAGCTTTCGTGATTTTGTCTTGCGGGTTTGATTTCGCTTTCTTAGGATGCAGGTTCGGATCTTGTGAGTGTCCTGTTCGCAGACTGCAAGTCGTGCTCCAATCGCAAGATTTTCTTATCCTTCTCGGCGTTTGAGACTTCTTCGGAACGGAGTCTTGTCTTGAGTGCTGCAACTAGCACAAGGAGAATTGCATTTCGTATCCTCTGAAGTTTTGCCGTTTTCTTGCTTTTGGCAGCTTTCTGCTCAGCTCCTGCTCTTGTGATCTCAACCTCCCTCTTAAGGTCCGCGATAGTATCTAAAGCTGCCTCATGCTGCATCTGAAGCAGCTCCAGTTTCGTGACCATATCGTCAGCCTTAGCCGGCCTGAGATCTTCCGAGTAGTCTGATACGACTTGGTAATTTCTTCTCCTCTCTTTTTTCTCAGTTGCAATGCTAGCTTGAATAATTTATGTTAGCTCAGTAGAAATTTTCTGAACGGCATTATAACCATACCTTCTTGTAGATCCTTCTTCATCTCTGACAAGTACTCGGACGATGTCTTCTTTAGAACAGTTGCTTTCGAGATGTTATCTTTGCTTCCCTTTTTCATCTTGCGTGCGATGCGCTTTTCAGCAAGTGGTGATGGCTGATAGTGGCCGTCAACCTGCCACTCCATCTTCAGAAAGTAGAGCTTCGAGACTTGCTGCAGAGTTGCTCGCGCATGTTCCTTCATTTCTTGTGAGACATCCAAAAACTTAATTTCCTGATTGTCTTCGACTAAGCATTTAAAAAGGCCTGTGAGTCGGCATTCATCCGCCAACTCTTTTACTCCAGAGTGAAACAACTCGTTCCGAGTAGAATAACTTCTGAAGCAATCAATCATCTCGGGAGCATCTTTGAAAAACCCAGCGAAGAATTTGTGGGCATTATAGATCGAATCGGTGACTGGGGTAAGAGCATCAGAATTTATTTCCCGATCTTTCTGTTCTCTATCGATAGCTTTTACAATCATGCTGGTCGTTTCCAATGTGATGTCATTGAAAGCATAGCTTGACGTGGCGCCGCCGCTTTTCATTTCCTGATTGAGAATTGCCCAATAGTCGCCCATTTTGGCGAAGAATTTAAATTTGTTGACTTCTGTGACGGCTTGAAGGAGAGCCTGATCTAAGTTGAGGCGTTCAATCTCGTGCAACCAAGATTGCTGATGGGAGACGAGTAGCATTTCTTCGTTTTGAATATACTGTATGACTTCACCAAACATTCCCGCTGGTGTCTTCTGGGCATAGGTCTCGTCGCTTCTTGAGATGTCTCGAAGATAGAGACTTCTTGCTAACGCGTAGTTGTCTCGTAAGCATATCAAAATTCTTCGAACATCTTTGCGTGCCTAGAAATATCAGTGATGATCACAACGTGCTCTATGAAGCTGAACGTACATTCATGGGGTTTAGAAGTTCAGCTTCCACATGAATTATACCCTTTTCCAGACTTCCGTGTAGCCAAATTCCTCTGCGATTGGGGAAGTATTTATCAGTGGCAGCATGTACTTGTACATTTTCGCTGTTCACGATATGATCATATGTCTCTGTGACGATCTTGTCGATGGGTTTCTCATTTTCGTGTGGCGTCTCCATCTTGGGAAAGGCGCGCTGATCGGACCGGGAAAGACTGAAGTCAATTGATGAGTTGCAGATGCACGAATCACCGTAAATGGTTTGGGAGGCAGAAAGAATACACTCACTTGGTGAGGCTGGTGGCAGAATATTGGAGGAAGGAAATGATGGAAAGGTGCAGTGGCGGCAGCTGTTCTGTTCAGTGGATGTTTAGCTTCGTAAATGTTTGTGCGGAGCTACTATTGGCTGGGCTGACATTTGATAGCCGGATTTAGCTCTATTACAGCTAGCTTCTTCCACCTTAGTTGTCTATCTAGCGCTGTTGAGGGTGCTCTTCGAGAGTTGACGAAGCTACTTTCGAAGCTCGAGCTCGGGGTGCTTATTAGCCCGCGCTTAGGTGCCTAATTATAAACGGGACGTTTGGAGTTGATTGACTTGCCAATTCACTTCTGAGGCGGTCGTGGCAAATCAATACAAATGGTCCCCTCTTGACGGAAGTACCGCGTTGTAAAGAGGTCGAGCTGACCATTCACTCGACAAACGAAGCTCAAACATAAGAATGTTAGAAGGATGTCTAATAATTCCGAAACTCTACTGCTCTGGAAGAAGCAAGTGTGATATGTTCTGCCATTCCTACATTCTTCCTACTTGCCACTGCCATCCACCTAGAGCTTTCCTTCCTTCCGCTTCGCCTCGATGAAATCTTTCACGGAAATATCACGCAACTCCTCAAGAAACATGTGCTGACTTTTGTGGTGGTAAGGTGACAGCGATTCAACATGTGTAAGATCTTCGTAGAAGGAAGCTCGATCTTCCACGATGATGTCATGGAACAGATCACCACCTGCCGTTATGAGTCTGTCCCAGCCTTAACGTATGGCCTCCTCGGATTCTGATGTTGACTCATTTCTTAGGGGACCTTCTTAGGCGATCGACTTCCGAATGTACCATCGGAGCTTCGATCCCGGGATCGTCAAGCGGTATGCTTCCTCGACTTCTTCTGCAAGAATGGGCCGAGTATTGTGTCTTCCATACAGACAAAACATGACTTCGTTAGTGAACAGAGCACTTTGAAGACGTTCTTCAACTCAGAGTCAGTACGTGGATGATGACCACGAAGAGTGCAATGCACACATGGAGCTTGACTTTTTGGAGAGCTTCTAGCTCGGGGATCAACCTTATATAAGGTAAAGATGGGACTCGAAGAAGAGAAGTTGAATTGGAATCAAGAACAAGAAATGCTTGTTGAAGCAAGACAAGAACGGTAGTGCATCGAGCACATTCGCTCCTTCCCAAGACAGAACAGAGTAGACATTCAAGTGCCACCTCTCACTAGGAATGCACAGTGAACCTGAAGTGGTACACAGCATCTCTAATGAGCTTACCACCAGACCCTCACTGGGAATGTCTACACTTCTCCGTCGGAAAATTTAAGATGCTTTTCTAGCAGATTTGGTCATTGATAGCTTCAAAGCATCGGTACATTGTGGCACCACCTAGGTAGTAAAAAAAGACAATCTAGACCTGTTGACCTTTTACCAGGGAAGAGTATCACCAAATCTCACCTTGTCCTTGAACTATTTCCCTGACTTGAGCCTTCATCCACCGATCCCGAACCAGACTTTCGCTGCGCAGAAGATCTCTTAGCCCCAGCAGCGTCACCAAAAGCCTTCGCCGCAGCCGAGACCGCTTCACTACTCCCATTATTCCTGTCCAGTCTTTTGCGTCTCTGGCTGTTGTTCTGCGAGCCATTTACACTGCTTCTTCCCGAGTTGTTTCTGAAAGCTGTGACAAAGCTGCTAGCAGAATCGTCTCTCTTCATGCCTTCGGACTCTTGAAGATCTCGTGGGCGAGGTAAATCTTTTAGAAAAGGTCGGTGCGGTAACCCAGCGCCGGTTTTGGGATCGACTTTCGAGTAAGGTGATAATTCCAGTCTCCGCAGTCGAACAAGGCCGTCTCCATTTGGCTCTTCGTTATCGCTGTAGCTTTTGGACGGAGCGTAGGTCGTTGTTCTTCTGGTTGTCTGGCCAGTTCTCATTATCTGTGCGAGAGCTTCGGCATCGTCGCCTGGTCGAAACGAGAATCCCATTTGCCGAGGTGCTTCCTTGGAAAGGGCGTCATACTGGGATGCATAAGATTCGTTCAGCGACAATCTTGACGGCTTCTTGGGCACTTTACGCTTCGGGATCTCTGATTGTGGTTTTTTGAAGCCGATACCAAGTCCTTTGGGTAGAGCTACGGGCGAGAATGCCTCATTGTGGGTGTTTGTACTTGACTCGGATTCAGAAGATGACCCAAAATCAACTCCGAACTCTTCTTGAGCTCGTTGTCTCTCCAAGGCCTTCAGTTGTTCGTTTGTAAGAGCTGCCAGATCGATAGTCGCAGACTGGTTGTGTGCCGATGGCACTTCCAGCTGTGCCGGTGAAGCGTAAAGTTGAAGTGTGCCCGATGTTGCTTGGGATTGAAGAATGCGGCTTGTTGGCTCACGCTCCTTGTCAGCAGTCGATGCAACCAGAGCATTGGTCTTGATCCTAGTCTTGAAGAATCTGTCGGCTACAAAATGTAAGCTTGTAATCATAACAGTGCCATAGGAGACTGACCTCGATATCTGTGACTGGTAGAAGGATCAAATGTGACGTCTCCATTTGGATATGAATGTTCTGATCAGAGTCAGCTCCTGTCACCACATGAACAATGACACCAACCTCTCGAGCTACGAGCCATATGGCGCGCCTTGATCGTTCCAATATCTCTTCTGATACTATCTCTCACTCTCTGCGCGCCGTGGACCGTACTCTTGCTCCTGGCAAGACTGACTTTCTCCAGTCCACCGTCCGTCTTGCTCAACAGGACCTCCAACTTCTTCATTTCAGCTTTGTAATCTTGCTCCTTGGTCTCCCACTGCGTGGCTAGCGTCTCAAAATCCTTGATATCCTTGGTATGAGTATGTTTCAGCTCCTCGATAGTCTCTTCTCTCAATCGTAGCTCCATCCGAAGTTCATGATACGCTTCCAGGACGTGCAGTATGCAGCTGTTGTACTCGACGGGGACCGGCGTGGTCGAACTCTGATTCATCATAACGACCTTCAGCATCTCTGCCATCTGATCTCTTGAAGGCTCGTCTGCAGAAATGGTCAGCAAACAGACTTTGTCGTATGCATCACATGAGAGGAATCACTAAGGCAAATAAAAGAGCAAAATGTAGGCCACTTACGGTAAATAATCTCAGGATTTTTGATGCTGAAGTACGTATCAGGTGTCTGTGGGATCGGTGGTGTCGAAGGCCGCATACCAATATATGAGGATACGCGCGAGGCAGGACGAAGGCGCGGTGTTGGAGTGGGAATATTGCCATCTTCGCTGTCGACCACGCTATCATCGACAGAGAAGCTGCTTGGACGTTCGCTGATCGATGAGCCTTGTGCTCTACGCCCAAACACGGGCCTCAACCAATCTGCCATGTTGTTGTCGCTTTCTGGTTGTGGACTTAGAGGCTGAGGTTGAGCGCGGAAGGAGGAGGGACGAGCTGAAGAAGGAAACCGCGGTCGTTGAAGTTATGCGGTATTGACTGCGTACGGCCAGATGAAGAAGGCGAGGCTACGGTTCGGATTTTCATTGATGTCGTCTGTTTACATGCGAGGTCAATATTGAATCAAAGGCAGCAGGCCACGACGTAGTCAGTCACATGCATTGTAGATACGGAAGAGGAGTACGCTATCAGGAATTCATCAAATCATTGTTCATTTGCGAAGTTTTGGGTAACTCATGCCTTTGCAAGGCGTAAAATTCTGCATCCGGGCAGATGTAGCTGCATATTGGGTTCTTCGCGAATGAGCAGCAGCACTATACTCATCGCACAATACCATGCGTAGACGAAGAGGAGCAAAAAAGTCACGAATGACCAAGCCCTCGCAAGCTGGTGCCGGAAGCCACTAGAAGGAGGGCATTCATCGCCAGTCCTTTCAGCTCGCATCAAAATGTCGTTGAACGCCAAGGACAATGAGGAAGAAGCATTGACACACCCTTTAGGACCCCATCGAACCTCCACCGAAATGCTTTGCCTGATAAGCAAATTCATTGTAATTTGTGGCCCAAACTCAGGCGCCTTAGTCTTACAAATCCCTCCTGAATTCATTCAAGTAGCGGAGAGTAGAATGGTCGAATATGGTGTGAGAGTCGTGATCAAGTTGCTAAAGAAGAGGACTTTCCATATCTGTCAGAGCCATCTGCTCAGTAGAAGAGATCCTCCGCCTTCTGTCTCCGTCGTCCTCTGCCTTCTAGACGTTCCGAGAAGAGCTCCTTGCCACTATTGTCGCCCAATGTAGCAGGGAACAACTCCTTGACACGAGCAGCACCTTTGATATTGAATACCTGTGAAGGAGGCTCCATTGCTGTACCACGAATGCTGAAACCCGACGAATTCGCCTCGGAGCTCTTTCCCGTGATTCTAGATGCCAGCGAACCACCTCTTGAACGGCTATCGGCACTGCCATCAGTAAGAGGGATTGGCATTCTGGCGAACAGGTCGGCTGTGTGGTCGGCGGGGTCAGAAGCGTCCAAGGCATACGAGCGGCGGTGGCCAGGGCTAGATTTTGACGGGAAGAGCTCCTTGGGGACAGCTGGATCTCTCGACTTTGCTTTGATAGCTTGAGCGGCAAGTCGATTGGCTTCAGCGGCAGCGGCTTGACGGCGTCTTCTCTCCACGATACGATCCTCGACCAAATCCTGATCACCATCTCTGTCACGGAGTGGTGATGCGCTTCGACTTCTCAGCCGACCGCTACCTCTGGCCACGCGCTCAGGGAACAGCTCCTTCTCACGTCTCGGGGCTCGTGGTCGTCGCGACTCGCCGCTGGAAGCTGAATCATTGCGTTCGTGGCCGCCGGAACGTTTCGCTCTTGAAGCCTCGTCATCGTCGTACAGAGAAGCGTCGAAATCAGCATTACGCTCTCTATTTTGTTGCTCCTGGTCATCATAGCGCTGGCTCCGATATCCTCCGTCATCACGGTCTCGATAAGTTCTTGGTCCTCTCGTGTTACGCTTGCGTCGCTCCGCTGGATCGTACTCTGGGTTGAATAGATAAAACCGGCTTCGCTCCCGAGCACCAGCTTGCTTTCGATCACCAACGACAGCCAATCTAACCTCTAGACGTGTATCTGGGTGCTGAGGGAAGGATTTTGCTGAAATTGTCTGCAGAAGCGGAATCTGCGAGACATCGTTGATTTCAACCGAGGAGAATGCCGTCAACGCCGCCTTTGCAGTATCCGCCGTGTCATAAACCAAATTTGCCGATGTATCATCAATCCACTCGACGTGCAGAGGTCGTTGCTCTCCGTAGTACTCTGTAGCGAATGCTCTAATATCTTTGGTAGTGAGATTGTCTAAACCGCGAAGATGAACCTTGTGGGGAGCGAGTTCATGAGCATTGGCATCGGAGGTGTCGTTTGGGGTGTTCAAGATTGGTTGAGGCTCTTGCAGACCAGACTGTGTACCATATCAGCTCTGTGCAAGTGGTTTGGAGGTGGATTGAGCGCACGAAGGAGGTAGTATCAGGGATAATTTCGACGTCTGGAATGCCCAAGTCCTCGGTCAACCCCATATCAATGTCCATCTCGATATCCATGTCGAGGGTAGACATCTTGGAAGTTGTGCGAAGGTTGTTGTTGGTCTTGTTTAGAAGTTGTTGGGAAAAGGTCGAGCTCTTAAGTAGGTTAGTGGTGGCTTCGTGGTCGAGTACTGAAGAATGGGGAAGGAAGTGAATGACCGACGTGAGGCCTGGAAGGAAAGAGCGCGTCGCTTCAATTCACAATCATGAAGTTGTAGAAATTCGCATCAAAGACTCTGGCGGGTGAGCAGTGGTGGAGGAGCTGGGTGGTTGAAGATGATGAGGCTGTGGTGAAGCTTCCTGCCTTAGCATGGATGTCCCTGTGAGCTTGGCGTCAAAACGACGCGGGCCAATCATCGAGCGTTCTTAGTAGACTCTGACTGGACTTACCAAATGTAATGCCACTCTGCATAAATATTCCATCAAGAGTAGGATGCTTCGAAAGTCTTATAAAAGATGATGAAAGCAATTGAACAGTTAGAGGTTTATGTAATGATGTTAGTGACGAAGGTGTTGAAGCTTGGCTGGTAGTGAGCTGTCTCGGTTAATGCATGATGGTTGTGTTTACTTCAAGTCTGCCACTTTGCAAGGCCTACAAGTCATGTCCAGTATGACCGCCTTGCTTCCAGAATCGATCAATTTACCCAGCAACGAAGTTACTTAGATGTTCTGTGAGTAGGAGATCTTCTCATTCAGGGTTCGGTATTTCGGTAGCACAAGCAGTAGATCAGCCTCAAATCACCTCACATTTTCACGATGCAGAGAGGAGTTCATTATCGAGAAGAGTTTTCATTGTAGAGAATCAAGAGCTTTTGTTATGAGACAAGAAGTGTGGATATCTGTATTCAAGGACCGAAGCACGCCAGGTACTTCCGCATCCTAGCATACGCATCATGAAAGTTGATGCATCAAGTCGCTCTCGATGACGAAACGGAGACGACACCACAAAGCCAAACCAGACCGAAGTACTGGTACATGAATAGCAAGAGGCCACCATGAATACATATCCACCAAGGTAAGTCAGAAAGACAGGGAGATACAAGCCACCAAAGATGAAGAAAACAGGAACCAACGAACAACGACCAATTCCAGAACCACGACTCCAAATCTCCAAATGAAGAGCTAATTGAGAACGGTATCATACAGCCACCAACGCCATGAACATCCCGGATCTCGAGAATGAATAAAGAAGCAGCTAGATGAGAGAAGGAGAAGGAGAGGATACAATCGCCAACCACCAACGCCAGAAACAAACCAAGTCCACCAAAACGTGAAGCCTGTGTCAGAATCAACTTAAGCGAAATTGCCAGCCTTGCTCTCTTGGGCGCAAGTGATGAGATCACGACCAGCCCAGGTATCAATGCGCTCATCCCACTGAACCTTGAAACGTCCATATCTGTTCCAGTAGTTGCGGGCACCACCATCAGTGCGGACGATACCGAAGGACTTCAGTTGCTCGGACATGAGAGCGAAGAGGTTCATGTCCATCAAGGGTCTGATGTTCAAATCGCCACAGACCTCCTTATTGCGCTGCTGAACGATGAGAAAGTAGAGGCAGTCATGTTCGTACTTGATCCATCTTGAATTCTTCTTGTTCCTGTGAGGCTGGACAGTTGGGCGAGGTGGAAGTTCTCTGAGGGCAGGTCGGATATGTTCGGAGGGATGCTTAGAAGTGGTGAGGAGTTGCTTGCCAGAAGTGGTGGGACGGATGTTCTTCTTGGAAGTGCTAGGCTTCTTGATCTTCGTGACCTTCTTTGGCTTTGGCTGAGATTTTGGGGTGGAAGGATGATCAAGGACGAAGTCATCATCAGCTTCATCGTCAGAGTCCTCAACACGAGCTCTCTTGTTTCTGGAGTATGATGAATGAACAACGAAGTCATCCTCATCATCAGACTCAATGAAGGTACGCTTCTTGGCCGCGGCTGAGACCTTAGGTTTGGTAGACTTGGGCTTGCTTGACTTTGGCTTGGAAGGCTTGCCAGCAGCTGAGGGACGCAAGTGACGGGGAGGAGGAGGTCCTGAGGCCAAGAACTTTCCGCTCAAGCTGGGGTGATAGCGAGGAGGAGCAGAAATGCCAGCCTTGGTCTTGGGAGCCTCAGTGACCTTGGTGGATGCTAAACCTAAGTCAGTAAGTATATTTTGAGGCTGGAAGGGGGAATGACTTACCTGGGGCTTTGCGAGCGAGACCACCAACGACAATGTACTTGTGGACAACAGCCAATGGCAGATCATCCATGTCCTCAATCTTGATGTCCAGCTCATCATCATCCTGAAGGGCGATTGGGCAAGACTTGGAGCCGGGAATGAACTCATCATCCTGCTCGATAGAAGGAAGAGGGGCATTGGGAGGAGGGTAGTATCCATAGAGCTCCTGGTAAGCACGAATCTCTCCAGTGCGGTGAACGGACTTGTCGGCGTAGTGGTTGCGGGAGGTCCACTCGTAAGGGTTGTAGACGGTAGACATTGTGAAGATGTGTTTGGGGATTGATGAAAGATTTTGTGTGTGTGTGTGTGTGTGTGTCTTTGAAATCTTGCTTGAAGAAACGAAGAGCAGAATTGAGGAAAGAAAGAAGGAGGGAGGGAGAGTTCTGCTTTTGTAGGTTGCGTGCTGGGCAGCGGCTGGCGATTGAGAAGTTCTCGCAGCCATCCTCCCATTGTATTTTGTTTCTATTGTGGGAGCCCTGGTATTGTGAAGCGCAAGTGGGTCCACACGGAGGCAGAGGTAGCTGGTATCCTATTGTTCTCAACCAAAAGAAGGTGAAAAGGGGAGGCTCGCTTATAGCGGAAGGGCTTCGGCGGGCTCACCTCCCCAGACTCACCCCAAGTAAGGAGTCGCGATGATGTACCTGCGCAGCCAAACTCATTGTACCAGATGAATGAGATATCAGTGATCATCGTAGCAAGAAAAATCTGGTTTGCGCGAGGGGATGATGCTGGCAAGAGGTTGACTTTTTGTGGGACCCACTCAGAGATTGTCAACAAAGGTGGACAGCTGGTCAGCCCACCTCAACTGGTGCCCAGAACCGCCCTGATTTGCAATTCAGACGATCCTATAGCATCAAGCATAATACTTGGATAAAATTCTGGAGTTTCTGACGTTCATAATGGCTTCGAGACTGTGAGAGCTGAGAGCAGGTGACCTTGTGGTTGACGCAAATCCATATTCATGTCGGATTTTGGAAGTGAATCTGGACTTGGGCGCCAGTCACTTGACTTACATCTGTCAAATGACTGTAAAACTTTTTTAATTTCAGAGTGCAGACCTATTCACCGTGGGCAGAGTCTTTGCTGCTGGAAAATGTTCAAGAACTGGGGTGAGTGCATGACAAGCTCAAAGACCCGGAATCATCTCCAACAGCTTGATGATTCGATAGAGCGGAGGAGTTGTGCTCACTTGCCGATGGTATCTAAAGATGCCATTGCTTTCCACGAGAGATGCCGTCGATGGCTGGTCCAATTGTTGAGGACTGCCTCATGACTTCACCTTCTCCCTATCCGTGCTAGAGTCAATACCCTCTTTGAAGGCAAAGAGAGGATGAGAACACTTACACACAGGCCATGGTATCCGTGTAGATCTAGTCTAGCGCGCACATTGTTCTGTGGACAATGTATATACGCAGAGATGGTCCGGCTGAAGGCAAGCAACGGGCTATTCGGGAGCTGACCACCAACACTCAAGAAGCCCAAGATTCCTCTATCGCGTAGTGCTCCGCAACTCGTGCGGTGGGTGACAATCTCTGGGCGTAAGAGAAATGTACTGAAGAGGGCTACGAGAGTCATGGGTAAGCGTGGAGGGCGATCTGGTGTTAAAGCCTGCGTAGGTGTTGAGGTGTGTCTTGGTCGGGATTGGTGAAGTTCAAGCTTTGGTGGACAAATATTTAGGAAATTAGACTGTCGATAAGATGATTCATTACAGCCGATACTCGCTGTAGGTACGTTCGTAAGAACACTCAAAAATTGTAACCGCAATTTGGTTGATTGTCTCGACTGATAGACAGCGCCGCTCCCAACTCGACTTCGAGATATTTACGATGAAGTCTCCTAAATATTCCTCAAAACCTCCCATCTGGGACACGAATGCATCACGAGAGGACAAGTTAGGGGTTGCCGTGTATAGTGTCCATGTATTATCGCAAAATTCAAGACTTTTCCACCCATCCTCATAATTCATAAACTCATCAATCATCACAGTACCAGGTATACCCAATCTCAACTCCGTATGCATAAGCCAAAATAGTAGTAGAAAACAGTGCAATCCATCCCAGTTCAAACAGCCACTTAATCAAGAATAAACCCAAAGCCCAATATCAGCATCCAAGAATTCAATCTTCTCAGTGCACAGTTCCGCCGGTTTCTGCTAGATCTCAACTTCACCTTCTGAACAGCCTCATAAACCTCGACCTTGGCTTCTCAGGCTCCTGATACAGATGTACCGGATAATACGGCGTAATCGGGAACTGTCCACCCTCAGGAATCGCATTCCTTCCCCATTTATGTTCAGGAATTTCTCCCAACTTCGTGCTATCCGAAGCGAACGACATGAATGACTTGCGCTTGTCTGCTTTAGAGACACGGACTTGGAGTCTCTGAGTAGGCAGGGGCTCTGGTTCAGCTACAAAAGCCTCTGGGATGGGACTGGGAGATGGGAGCTGAGATTGGTAAGGAGGAGGTGGTGGTGACCTGCGTGTCGCTGAGGCTGGACGTGGGATTGATGTTGGTGCTGGTGCTGGGAGAGCGAGAGGCTTAGGAGAACTTCGCTGTTTGGGAGTCGAGGAGCCAGATGATTTTCCAGATGATCTAGAATCCGTTGATGATTTCCTGCCAGCTTTGGGACGGACCCATCCGTCCGGCGTTGCCGGCCCTAAGGGCGTGCTGGAGATAGACAACCCAGGAGCACTTTTTGAGCGAGCATGAGAACGCGTTGTGTGTCCTGATGATGAAGTAGTACTTTTCTTCTTACGACGGTGGGTGGCTGAAGCTTTGGGGGCTGTTTTGTGGGGACTGAGTGGGAGAGCTAGGGAGGAACGGGAGAGACGATATGAGAGTTGCTGGAAGGTGGTAATGGCTTCTAAGCGAGAGGAATTTGAGAGATTGAGGAGGACTTGGTAGTCTGCGGGACTGGAGCGGCCTTTGGTGAAGCGCTCGATGACAGAAACAAATCCAGCATTGAGGCGGAACATGATTGCTTGAAGGGAGGTACGAGCTTCAGCTGGAATGAAGTCAGTGATGTGATCGACTGTAAATTATTGAGTCCAAATCAATGTGGACGAGGGGCCAATGATCAGAAATGCATCTGGGGAGATGACTTCGCACTTGCTAGCCAGATATAACTTAGAAGACAACAAATCTTCCTTGAAAATCAAATGCTCTGATAGGAGACGTGCTGAGGCTGGGATTCATGTAAATGTTGAATGCTTACCATCTCCTTCAGCAAAACCAGATCCCAGTCGATTTAAGTCTTTCCCATAAGCATTCTTAACCTCCGTCCGACTCTTTTTCAGAGACTTGCTCAATTTTGTCTCTGCAGTTTTACTCGATTGATCAATGGGTATATGCCCACTCTTCCTTCGCTTCCTCTGAGCCTTGATGATTCCAATTCCACGAGCAAAAGCGTCTAGGAGAGACGAAACCGCTCCATGGAATTCACCCATTTTGAGCGTCGATTACAAACTGAGACGATGAGTACTTGAGAGGCATATGAATTCGAATTGGCAACAGGAACGGGTAGTCTCGCAGCCTTGCTGATACAAGAACGTGGGCGACAAGGGAGACGGAACAAAAGCAGGGCGATGACAACAAATGCAGCAGATATGAGACAACTCCAGAACGACCGTGAAAGAGAAAGGTGGAACAAGGCTTGCGATCTTTGACCTCGGGCGAAGGTTAAGCTTAAGGACTTCGTGGGATCCGAGTTCACAATGGTTCTTGCTTAAGCGCCGTGGAAGGTTGCCCCGCGTCTAGTCCACCCAGCGAGATGATCCAATCAACACAATCGAGCAGTCTGGATCACGAGCAGCTTTGACCTGACCTGCATGAGTATGACTGGAATGAGGGGCCTCGCTAAAAGCCTTCTTGAGCAAATGGGAAAATGTGGATATACTCTCGTGTTCTGTGTGGTGTGCCTCGCTCTTAAAGCTGTCGTCCTGAACCAATCTTTGGGTACCACCCATGTAACTTGCATATTTTACAGTCTCCAGAGCCTTGCAAGCGAGAGGAATGAACTCAAGCAAAAGATCCTCTTCGAACGATGACTCCAAAAAGTGGGTATTTTGCAGCCAATTCTCGCTGTTGGTTAACAAAAGGTGACTCGATAGAAAAGCTGCATAAAGTTCGAAGCCGTCTGCTCTCTTTGGCCCCGTTCAGTGTCTGAGCTCAGAGTTCTACTTCGAATAGAGAGACCTGGAGCAGCTACCGCGGCTTGAGGCTTCGGTTGTAGCAGCACATGTCGAGCTGTCGATGCAGGTCCTCGCCGGTCGCTGAAGAGCTTGCATGAGTCAGCACTGAAACTCATATCACATGACTCGAAGCATTTCTAGCCCTCGCACGTTCTTCTTTGGAAGAAATAATTGCAATGATATGGCTGAACATTCCGGAGGCTTACAGGGCCCTAGGGCACATAGACAGACTCCAGTGACAACGAGTAATGACTTATCACATGACTGTCCCAAGGTCAACAACCCGGCCGGAAATTCAAGTCTCAAGGTTCGCCGTTCGAGGTTCGGACGACAAGGCTCTTGGCCGAAATAATTCATCAAATGTCCCGAAGCGACGAGGACATTGGCCATCACGTCGCTCGCGACAGCAACATGCGAACGAATTATCCCATCCATCTCCAAGAACCCAAAAGAAGCTGGGCGGAAGGTCCAGTCCGATAAACCGCAGCACAGACGTGGGGGATTCCATTCAGCATCCGATCCCTGCTTGTATCATTACCTATCGTGACGAGCCATGTCGCACATTTCGATTTCGATCGTTATGTATCACGGCTTCTTGTGAGATGAGATTTGGAGGCTGGGCTGGTTGCTAAGCTGAGACTTCCACCAGACCCAGATGCATCTCTGCAAGCATCTAAGCAAGGCAAGGCAGGCAAGCAAGTTTGATAGCAGAGTTAACTTACTCTTATCTGAGTCAGTTACACGACGGCCCGATCAGGAAGGATTTGAATGCGCAACAGCCACCCAGCGATCTTAGAACGGCGATGATAAGTGAAGATCAACCTCACATCTTTCAAGGGTCCAGATAGACCGCCAGGGACAGGCCAACCTAGGACCAGTGGAAGCATCTTCCGGAAACGCCCCCCTTTTATTTAGACACTGCCGCTCGTTGGGCTTCGATCATGTCGAAGCTTTTGTCTCGCCGTGGCGGTTGACTGGCGCAGCTGATATTTGAGATACCGACGGCTCTTGACCACTTGTCCACTTTAGGAAATTTGATTCGTTTCGTGTGTATCTCCTGTAGTATCTTCGCCCTTCTCACACGGAGGTACTCATTATTGGACTTTTCTAGCTGGCGTTGTGCCGGTGAGTTTGATTCATGTTCTCCTTACCTCCTTTCCGGAAACGCTGTTCCTGTTCCGCGAAAGAAGCAAAGGATGACAGACGGCAATTATCTGTTTCGTCCCACCCCGCGGGAGACCGACCAGTCCTATTGTCATACCAGCATCGCCTCCCGCGGGGTGAAATAGAGATATAGCACATTTTAAGTATTTTTTCGGCCTTACTCTCCTTCGCATTCTCGGAGTGCCAGTGCCTGTTGCCAACAACAGCCAGCCCAGCGCGCGCCAGCCTCCTGCAGGCAGGGTGTCACCCGGATCATCTTCTTGCGATGACGGATGATTAGGAAGAGCGTTGTGATGGGATGGATCATCTCGGCGACGCGTTCCCATGCGCTTCAGATGCATTGTGATGCTATGGCGAGGATCGCGCACGTTGCGTGATTCGTGAGCCCGATTGCACTCATGCAGGGCTCAAGCCTGGTCTGATAGGCCCGCTGCCAGACCTTCACTTGCTTGCGCCAGGCGCGAGTTATTTTGTGTAAGAGTGTCGGTAAGAGAATGGTTGGTACACACAAAGTACTCTTATCTTTTTGTCTCTCTATTCTTGCTTGTCTTGTTTCGGTTGTTACTTGGCCATTTCGAGATTCACATGCTGAGCTTCGGGTGAATCACGACAGCTAGGATGTCTATGGATGACCTGTCCCTGGTTCCCCGACCCTGAGGATCTGCCTGCTGTTGCCATCATGCTAATGCTCCTTTATCTTTTCGTGCGATTGTTTGTATGACTTCATTTCGGAGGAATGCCAGTCGTTCCAGCGTTTCCTTCTAGAAGTGGCGCCACACTCATCTTTCCGATGTTGCAGATTGCTGCAGGAGGTGGTTATTTGTGTGACTCTATCGCCTCAATCAGAGAACACGGAGTTTTGTATTCACGGACGAATCGGGACTCCCAATCTAGGAGTAAGGAACAGGTCTGTAGCACAGTCTCACCGACAATTACGTACCGAAGTATTGTGTTACATCAATATCAGAGATAAGGATCCTTCTAGGAACAAAGTTGTTCCACATGTCAAGATATCATTTTCCATTCCAGTTTTGTCACTTCTAGATGAGGCTGGAAGGAGGTCCCGGACGATCATTTGTATCGCATCATCGTATTGCCCATGCGAAGATGGGACGAATCGCCGATCAGTACGCATAATCAAAACAGAGCCTATTTCGTGGCCAGACAACAAGTGTCAAGGTCGATGATACGGTAGATCTCATGAGAACCACTCGCTTTGCTGGTTGAGATGATTGTGTCTGAGCTGGAAGGGTAGCTGCATTTCCGACTCAACTATTTATGGTATCGCACCTCAGCCTTTCATAACATGGACCCCCACCCTATCTTTCTAAATCTATCATTGGTATCCAGCTTGAAAAAGGAAGAAGCGTGTGAGAGCCTGCTTTGTGAGAATGTTCAAATCTTTCGACGTGGGAGGACTTTGGACGACCTTCTCGACTGGGAGAATGTCTGAGCACTTTCTGAGTACTTTGACGTTCGCGTGGGGGCCATCGTTACTCAGTTTCGAGTCAATTCGTCAAATGATGACGACCATGAAAGCCGGAAGAGGCAGACACGGTATTAGTAGTGGTTCACAGTCGACGATGTTTGGATAGAGCTTCTGGAAGGAGTCGAGATAGTCAACCCCAAGCTCAAGGACTAAGTCAGCCCAGGCTATTGCGGTTCGTCCCGTTCCCAAGACCACCACTAGTGCCGCGGGTGAAGCCAGGCCATCCAAGCCTGTAGGCAAAGCGCGAGATGCCACGATCTTTCCTTTTTTTCTGGATCCTGGTGGTCACTTGTCACATTTTCGCAGCGAACTTGCTTGGGGGCGGCCGCTCCGGTACAGGCTCTTTTCTACGAGAGCTTTTGAGAGGTTCGTTGTACGACGTACTGACACCGAAGCGGGAGATGCCATCAGTAGGGAGGTGAGTAGGCGCACGTAAACAAGTACCTTGTACCTTCGTACCAAGAATTGCACAATCGATTCGATTGCTACATCTTCACATGCTGCCTGCCTACTGCAATGGAACGGGGCTCCAACAACACAGGCTGCAGGCTATTGCGCCTTCGGTTCTTAGTCCCAAGGATGGGACTGGCTGCCGGTATGATTAGCATGCTGGATTAGTACCGCATGCGTTCGACGCAGTCATCTCTTATGATGAGAGACTTATGAAGTAGGTATATCTGACAGCTGTACGAGAATAGTTCCGGCAGAGGATAGGCAGTGGACATCTGGGGGGTGGATATGGATTGACGGAGTGCTGTTGTTCCAGCGGGCGAGTGGATGCTGGAAATATGTGCTCTACTCGTGCCAGAATGTACGACTGCAAGGCTATGAAATACTGTGGGTTTGCCTAGTAATCCCTGACTGAGTCGTGCCATCGTGCCACACTTGCTCTTACTTCCCACCCTGGTCGCCCCCCTGATCTCTTATCTCTGGCAAACCACAGCCCGGCATTCCACCAACCCAAGCCCAGAGATTCAGCACGGTGTTGCTTTTGCTGGCAGACGACTGATGAGACGAGGGAAGACGGCCAGGGCAGGGTAGGGCAGGACAGGGCAGAAAGACTCAGGCTTTGCTTTGGGGCAGAAGAGGAGGACCTGGTGGGCTGGTGGGCCCGCTGCTGCAGCAGAGAGAGTGCGCTGAGCAGATATGCGTTCTGCGCTCCGCGCTCCACGCTCCACGCTCCACGCTCTCTCATCCTCACACACCAGATCCACCCTCGATACCGCACCTGGCACCACCACCAGCAAAGTGAACACACCCTATCCCCATCCCTCTCATCCCTCCTCTCACACCTCCTTTACTGATAAACTTGCATCAAGACCTGAAGCAGCGCCCGCACCTCTTCCCACCCCCGTCGCACGCCATGGAGCATATCGGCCAGCGCGAGCCTTGCTCCCGCCAAAAACCTTCTCCTACTCGTCCTCTTGTACTCGACTCGCCCGCCGCCAGTCTCCTCGACTTCCAGCCACCACTCACTTCTTCCCCTTCTCTTAGCTGAGAGACACAGAGAAGAGAACAAGCACCAAGAGTTGAAGCCCCAACAGGCTGTCCCTTGACTCCTCGATCCCAAGCTCCAGGAACCCGCTCCGGTCCCGTTTGTTAGAGTTTGACTACGGCGCGTCTGGGTGCCGACCCCCACCACATCCCACTCCCCATCCCTCCCTCCCAAGGTCCCCAATCTGCATTTATCAGAGATCCACTCCCCAGCAAAACTCTTCAACTCTCGCGACCATCTAGAACTTCCCAGTTCCTTCAGATTGAACCTCTATGTATTCCATTGCCCTCTGGAGCCATCGATTCGGAAAAACTGGCTACCATGAGCAGCATGTTTTCTCCTCCGCGTCGTGAGAAGGCGCGAGCCAACGACTCTGATCTGCCACAGGGAGGCTGTCGATATATTATGTTGCACCCGGAGGTCAAAGGACTGCGTTGTGCCTGTGTTGGGTTTGCCTTGAGTCGAGCAATTCCTGCCGGAAGTACTTGCGATTGTGGACATCAAGCTTGTTATCATATTCCGGAGAAGGAGTGCGCATCGATCGAACGACGGGAGCTGGAGGCTTTGAGGAAGAAGATCGATATGCTCGAAGAGGAACTGGACAGGGAGAGAAGCGGTGAAAGAGGTGGCCTTGTGGATCGCCTTGGTCGTTTGGAAGAGCTCGTGGATAGGACCAGAGGAGAGACTGAGACGGAGTTCAAGAGTGTCTATCGAGCTCAGAGCAGCTTGTTCCACCAGATAGGAACTTTGAACAAGCGGGCGCCATATTACGAGGACCATATCGAGGCTCTGGAAGATGGAGTACAAGGCATCCGGAACCACCTGGAGGAGATCGACGATGCATCGATGCGACTTGAGGACAAGCTTGATGCTCTGGAGAAGTCGACATCGCTTGATACTACCTTGATCAGTCGACGCAGGAAGGCTTCAACACCACCTTCTTTGAGGATGGACAATAACACCGAGTACTCTGTCAAGTCCGAGGAATCTGATACCAGTCCCAGTCCAACGCCTCGAGAGTCTCGCTTCCCTCTGCATCTCGTGATGGCCGAGGAAGCATCACGTATACGATCATTCCGTGAGAGGGTATCTTCTGTTGGATCTGGTTCTCAATCCTGGACAGTTCATGTATCGCTTCTGCCTACTTCGGCACAGCCGTTCCCGTTTGAGAAGGATACTGCTGCGTATAAGCGTTGCTTGTCTCGAGGTATGAGAATTCTTAATCGTCCCAACGGCTTCGAGTCTATCGTACTTCGGGACGGCATACTAACACTATCTAGGTCTTCACCAGGTTCTCGTCATTCCGGACACTGACAGTCTTTCGTTCAAGAACGCCGTCAACGAGGCCTTCGGAGAGATCATCCACGGACGTCCTTGGCACCCACTCGTAGCTAGACTATGTGATGCGAAGAATCTGAGAGGACTTCCAATGCTCCGTCAACTCGACGACTACCTCATCGGCAGCAGCTATGACGCGGATTTCCTACAACGAAACTGTGCAGTCAACGACGAGAGCGGCAAGATCCTCGACCTGTACATCGCCATGACCCAGGATACCATCTCATGGGCTGAGCTGCGAGACGTCACTCCCTTCAAACCCGGACTTGAAGCGTCATGGACGTACGACCCGCTATTAGATGGCCCCTCTCTCGAAGCCGAAGCCCACGACCCAGATACGAGTCGTCCTGCAGCAGGCGACATTATCACCGCTTGGTCTCCTTCACTGAAGCGCAACGCCTCGGAGATATCTCGAGCCCCCAGCTTCGGCTCTTCAGAATCCGAAGGTACTCGACCAAAAATACCACGGTGCACGGCGGACGCTAACATGGAGATGCTCGGAAGACGGGTTGAGAAGGTCTGATTCTGGTTCCGATGAATGACTGAAGCGTCGATGAGAAGAGACGACACAACATCTTTAGACTGTGTTATAGGGACGGGAAGGACTTTTGCTTGCTTTTCAAGACATGTTTATGATGACCACTTACAGTACTCGGCGTAAAGAGACGGCGTATAGATGGAGACCCCTTACAATACCAGAGACGGTTGGAAATGGCGTTTTGGGAATGTGTTCATGTAGCGCATATTTGAACCAGTCAAGAGTTTCTATTGTGGTACTATTTGGTAGCCACCCTTATGTTTTGGGATTTGAGTACATTGTCTTTAATATCTAGAATCCATATTCTTGAAAATACAAGTTTTCTTTGAGAGATGTTTGGGTTCAGCGTGGAAGTGTCTAGCATTTTGATCCGGTGTTCTCAGGTCCAGTGAGACTCTTTTGAATGTCACAGAACGTCGCGGGTTCAACTCACTATTGGACAAGGCAAATTATGGGTCTAGCCTGCTGTCAAGCGAATCTTGACTTCGATTGAACAAGATCATGAGCCTGGGGAAAGTGACTAGCACAGTTCACTAAGAACTGCTCTTGCGATAGTGAAGAGGCAAGATAATCGCTCCAGGCTGTTCAATCCAAGCAAGTGAAAAGAAAGTATAGGACTAGAGTTTGTAGCAAAAGTCAAGCAAGTGATTCTTTAACAAGACAAAGAGACTACCTCGCAATATCTGAAATTCCTCTTTAGGACATGCCGAAGGCATCTCGGCAGTTGACTCTAGGCCACACAAGTGATCAGGAAGAACAGACGAACAGGACCGCTTCAATGAATATAATTGACCAGATGCCAATCATCTTTTGACTTGCCGATAGTTGGTCACAAGTAATTAGAGCTTCACAACCAAATACAGTACTCTAGTTTCACTCGCTTCAATCAAGATTGGTTGTGTTTTGCCAACACGGGGAATACGTGCGACAAAGCAAAAGGTAAACGACACCACTCAAGTCCATTACCTACTGAATATTTAGCGATTCCATTCCTCGTCGACTCACCATTCTCTTCTAAAGCCTAATTCGGAAATATTTGGACAATTTGTCGGACTTGTTGGTACCGTATTTAAGGTTGATTTTCACGTGAACTCTGCCCCGCGCAACCATCCCACCATCTGCCAAGGCCCCGCGATCTACGCTTGCCTACTTAGCGGCGCCTC
Source organism: Cadophora malorum (assembly GCA_017365405.1). NCBI lineage: Eukaryota > Fungi > Ascomycota > Leotiomycetes > Helotiales > Ploettnerulaceae > Cadophora > Cadophora malorum. The sequence goes on along the minus strand of JAFJYH010000015.1, from coordinate 60,922 downwards.
CAGAAAAAGGGCTCGAACGAGGGAGCCTCAACCGACATCCGACTTTACGTCTTCAGACGGCTTAGTTTTTGATACACAGAGCCGCAGTAGCATACACTTTGATTTGCATCTGGCATGACTTCTTCTTCACTTGACTTTGTTTGACGTCGCGCGGCCGGTCGGTACTAGAACTTACGTCGGCAACGTCACAACGAAACGGGTTGGTCTTCATCTAACTTCCCCTCCAGTACCACGAATTCATCTCTACTGCGACGTCTGAACAACTCCCACCACTTCTCAGCCCGACCATGTCCGACAACTCCCCTTCTCCTTCCAAACGCCGCAGAACCAAAGGCACGCACTCCTTCGCAATGAGTACACCTCCAAGAAGGCCCCTTTCAGATAGGAATAACTACTTCACAAACCCGTCCGAGCTGGTACCAAGAAAGAAATCGAACGGCCCAGTATGGCCTGCAAACAAGCTTCCCGTCGAACTCTTCACCCTGATCGTCTCCTACCTTCCTCGCTCAGGAGTCCAGAACATGCGCCTCATCAATAAGGAATTTGACCTCAAGGTGTCCGAAGCCCTCTTTCGAATCGTGGTGGTACCGTTCAGACCAGAGATATATGGCATTACACCGGAGACTACGGGTCCGAACGACGCGCCGCAAGGTTCTATTATGCTGCAGGATCAGGGTATGCGGGTATTTCAAGGGTACGTTGACCTCTTCTGCGTGGAGGTAGAATAAAGCTAACTTTATATGTACAGATTTGGAAGATGGATCAAGAGGTTTGCTATGAGTTTCGAAATCGATCATGAGAAATTGGCAAGTCCTCCGCGGAAATCCGACCAGGAAGTCTTGATATCATTCTGGGGTCTCTACCGCTGGCCGTTCAAGACGTACAACAGATATTCGCAGTTGGAAGGACTCGAACAGACGGCAGATGAGACTAGAACTATGGCGAAAGCTTTGAAATACATCAGCACTGCGAAGGAGCTTGGCTTGTCGATCGACGGTGGCTTAGGTTGGCTTGCTGGCCCAGATATCAACCAGAGGGTAGCGGAACGAGGAGAAAAGCTGGTTGTTTTCGGCGCATCGAAATTTGTACCTGAGCCTAAGGTCGGAGCGGCAAAGGGAGCAGTCAAGTCGATCACCTCGTCAAATACCACGGATTCACAATCTGAGTATAGCATGTTTCTGCGCATGGTGCTAGAAGCCGGAATTCCTCCAGAAGATGCTGATGCCGCAGTACAAATGCTGCAAGCAGAGACGCGAGCAACAACTACGGCTGCGCCTGAGACCAGCACTCCGTCAGATACTCCACTTTCACCGATACCGCAAAGTGATCCTTGGCGGAGACCTCGTCGGCGAGTGGCTCTTACTTCCATAAACAATGCTGCGGATATCGATGATGACCTAGTCGACGTAAGCGAGGACGACGATTTCCAGCAGCAGGCGACCTCGTATTCCTTGGGGACCCTTAGCAGCAGAAGGGCCGCGAAAGGCAAGGAAGCATATCCGCTGAAGCCCAATGAACTTACGAATGCCCAGAGAGAGATGCTATTGGAGATGGAGTGGGCGCAGAACGCTTTCATGCAATCGTGGGCCATTGCTATCATGGATAATCACGACACCTTCGAAAAGATTGAGAAGCTCAATATCGCACGTCTTCCTAGCAAGCACCTCTCAATTCTTCGCCGAGAGGACTTCTGGGACAGCCTCCCTAAATTGAAGTGTCTCGCTCTTGCCATTATTCCAGATTGGCGGGAAGTCAAGAAGGAAGCTACAAGCTGGGTTCAGGATACTCGGATACCTCCATCGCATGCTGTCTCGGCAGTTTACGATCTGCTTATACAGCAAATCGGCAGACGAGAGCATATCAAGGAGCTTCAGTTTGAATGGCTTTGCGGAGGGGAGTATGCACCAGGGCTTTTTGCTCGTAACCAGCACATCTTGGCAGCTCCAATTGTCTCGAACGCGATGCACATGGTGAACAGATCACAGCAGCATCCGATACTGGATCTTCCTCACATCGAGCGCTTATCTTTCAGGAACTGTTGGATTAGCCCTCACATCCTAAGCCGCTTTTTGGGTCCCATGAGGCAAGGGGCTTTGCAGAACATCTCCTTTGATTCCGTCTCCTTGACAGCTATGGTTCCACAAAACGCTCACCCAAATCCGCTTTCCGCGGCCGCCATGGCGCAAAATGCGCAGAATGTTGCTGGCCAAGCTGTTGCGAACAATCTGCTCGTCGGCCTCCCAGCGTTACAAGGTGGTGTTTTCAATGGTCCTTTGAACAATCAGAATCAGGTTCTGCCTGCTCTACCGGCAGTCGCGCCAGTTCCTGTCACTGACACAGACTGGCTTGACCCTCCTCGTGTTGGTTCTTGGGTAGACATCATCAACAGCCTGACTCCCGGCAGGACCCTCGAAGATATTCGACACGCCCGAGAAATGGGCCCCGAGCCTGAGCCAAGGGCCCACACGAAACTCACTAAGCTCGCCTTCAAATCCTGTGGCTATGTTCGCATTCCCCTCGACTTCGATCAGACAATCCTCGATCCAACAATCGCTCCTCCAACACATCCTGCACCCATTACAAAGCGCATCAACGAGCTCGATCCGCAGATGATGAAGCCGCTTGAAGCTTTCACTCTAGGATCCATCATCAACCACATCGATCCTGTTGAGGTTGCTGCTCTGGAGAATGCCTGGAATATGACTGTTGGATGGAGACAGTCACGTCCGGAGTTGGCGGGCGACGCTCAGTCTGATGGATTTGTGAGTGCGGGATTGGGGCGTTTTGATGGCTTGATTGAAGTCGTCCAACCGACATTAAGATAACATCGTCGTCATGGGACATGCTTGAGCTCTTAACCTTAAGTTACTGGTTTGGTCTCATTGCCCTTTCGACCTACCTGTCATCGGAGCCCTTTTCTAGTCGCCATCATATTATCTTCTTACATACCTGTCTTAAGTATTTTGTCTTGATTATTCATAAGCATAGCGTGGATTTTGATCTGGTTTGGGCGCATTATCATACAGTAAGATACTCCTGAAGCGGACTGAGTCTGGTCTTCACTAAGGGAATGGGAAGCATATTCGGAGTACAGGATGGACTGGAAGGGGGAAAAAGATGTGATCGTGAGAAACGCAGCGCATTACCTTGCACTCTGCAACCTGGGCTTGAAGCTTGAGGCTGAGAACAAGGAAAGGGCCAGTCAGCAATGGATCTTGACCTCGACTCTCTTTCAACCCAGTACGGGAAACTTCGATAGGCAAGTCTATTCCACGCGGCTGGGTGTACTGTCCTGCTTGCGTGGATGGATGTCTGTATGAGTAGAGCAGAGAGTATTGAGGGATCGTCACCTAATCGCCTAAGTCATGATACCATGAGGGTCACCAGGTGTGGAAGGGCAAGGTAGATAGATAGTGGATGAATGAACAAAAAAAAAAAAATTACTTTGTAACACGATTTGACCTTCGTTTCCTGCTGTGACTTCGTTTGTCTATGGATTCGTACTTATGATGACGGCGGGTTCGTATCATATCGAGGTAAGTTATGTGCTTGAATAAAGTAAGAATGGGTTTTGATGGAAAGTAAACTTAGCTTTGGGTTGATGATTTCGAGAGCTGTTTTGTTTGTCGTGGTAGTTGTAGAGTATCTGAAAATGCTATACAAATTAGTCCCCAATTCCAACCTCCCTTCACATTTCTCTTTTTATATTTAATACTGGACACTGCTCTCAAATCGAGCAGATGAACGGAATTCCATGGTCTCCAAGCTACCTGAACCTGGGAGTTGGATTAGTTCGTCCGGGGACATGCCACTTTACTTCTTCGTTATTACCGTTAACTGGCCGCGGTCCGTTTCTGCTGTAACAGACGGATGGTTGTGTAGGTTGGATGACTGATGCCTTGTATTCAGAGCCTTGAATGGGGAACAGGTATGGGAGGGCCTTAAAATACATCTATCTTGATTTGCATCGAAAGCCGCCTTACCAAGTCCACTGCTGAATCTTATATTCCTGCTTATTAAACACATACCACGGAGCGAACCAGCAGATTTCCATGCTTGTCGACAAGCAGACCTGCATATCTCACATACTCAACAAAAGACAAGTGGTGTTCATGAATTGTTTTTGCGTGCCAAGGGTGACCAGCTAAAGTTTTTGAAGTTTACAGCCATCTAATTAGAAAAGCCATTTCTCACTCCAAGGGATTCCCTCCCTACACCCTTCGCAAACCCTCATGATGATGCCAAGCCCAAACCGGAAAACAAACTGAACCCCTTTATGCAGCAGCGATGGCCTTGCGGCTTCGAACACCACGTTGTCTCGAGCTCAAGTGAGCCTCGCGACCCTCAACGGCACTCGACTTCTGGACAACCTCCTCGCCTTCGGTCAGGATGAGTTCGATGTGGCATGGGTTGGACATGTATGGGTTGATCTGATGAACTTGTCAGTCTCCTCCTCCCTTGTATCGCTTTTTGGGATTATAGGTGTAAAACTTACACGACCGTGGGCACGGTATGTTCGGCGACGTTGCTTGGGGGCCTGGTTGACTTGGATGTGCTTGACGACAAGGTTGCCGGTATCGAGACCCTTGGTATCCGCGTTTGCCTCAGCGTTCTTGAGAAGACCGAGCAAAAACTCAGCGGACTTTACTGGCCATCTAGCGCGGGAAACACCGAATTGCTTGCCTATCCATCACATATCATGTCAACATATATCCCTAGCAGGAATCCTTCTCCTTCTCCAATATCCGTGGGTAGGGCGTATTCTTACCCTGCGAAGCGCGACCAGTTCCTCCAGCGTATCTTCTCATTGGGACGGCCTCCTTGTGCTCCTGGACGTTCTCGAGGAACTTTACAGCGCGCTGCAATTTCCATCCGTTGATAGCTTGTGCTGTCTCTCTGGTGTTCTTGAAGGAGACACGCAAGTACGCTCCACGCGCACGAGCGGACTTCGTTGGGTGTATCTCAGTGGCGGCGTAACGGACCTGCGATGGATATTCATTAGCATTTCAGGTTCAATATCGTTTCTGCCGCTCCAGTTTCATGGTGTTGCTGGTCCTCTGCGTCCGTCGTCGCTCCCACTGCATCGCTCGACTTTCCCCCAGTACACCATCCTTCCAGCGAGATCGTGGGAGTTTCGATAGGTCGTCGCTGGAGAGGAACGAGTTCGAGTGAGGGAGTATAAGGGGTAACTCACCATCTTGACGGTTGGCGTTGGTCGTTGGTCGTTGATTGAAATTGAAAAAGTCGTGATCGCTCCTGCCGCAAATTGTAGAATTGGTCCAGTGGGAGCAACTTTTTGCGCTAAAGTTTAAGCGATGTGGCTGTAAATTGGGTCACGTGGAGAGCATTGTGGCTTGACTTCCGACTTGGGACCATTGAAATTTACACAGGAGGGCAATACGAGTCGGGTCGAGGGCACGCACGCATAGTGACTTGTTTTGAATGTTCTTAATTCTTCTGCCGACATGATAGATGCTATTTAAGCTGCCACCTTGACTCTTTTGTCAGGAGCCAGAACCTCCGATCAGATATACCGGGTGTTGAACGGATCACGAACGATGTTCAGATGAGACCTGAGTATTTGAAATGTCTCCAAAACTTATGGAGACTTTGTAACAAAGCATCCGGACAGAGTAACTGCAGATATGCACGCCCGTCGGTCAAAGCTACTGATGGCAGACTGGTGCACGATCTAAACCCTGCCCTTCATCCAGAACCAGCTCCCAATGTCTCTGGACTTTTTGAGAACATTGGAATAAAATGTAGCTGCACAAATTGTGTCTGTAGGATACTTCGAGCCAACACCGCCTCCGCGAGTCGGGTATCCATGTGGTGAAGGATGAAGTGCGCTTCATTTGAAAAGTGCTGAGACTTATTGAAGACATTGAATTATATTACTTGAGTTCAAATGCCCAAGTGGATTGCAACTGACAAAGTCGTGCAGCTACTGCTCAGAATCCATTGCAAAGTCACGGGAACTTCTGAGAACATTCAGTTGACGGCCAAGATGGACCCCATAGAAATTGCAACTTCTGAAGAGTCTGCAAAGTGTTGTAGATGGATGTTCATCGACAGGTCCCGCATCGCACTCGGCTCATTCAGGCTAGCGTACAAGGACCAGTGCTCTTACCATATTTGACCTAGTTCTTTCTCGCTAGTGCGCACTTCCTTCCCATTCTGCGAAATCTCGACTTCAATTCCAGACGACAATCGACAAATCCGCAAGACAGGAGGTCAACGAACACAGTTGCCCATCATGTCTCTCGTCACGTAAGTATAATCTATTGATCCCTATTGCAACACATATCTGGAGATGGAGATAAAATGGAGTTGGAAGGAGTTGGAACGGCGCAAAACGATCAAGCCGTTCACCTGGACGCCTTCACCTCACTCTGGTGCCTCCCAAGATGGTTTACGGAGCAATAGCTAACATACTTCATCTGCAGGGGCGAGAAGTCGAACTTCCAATACGTATGCAATCCCTCAACCTGTTCCTTTGCCGGCCTGAAGTGGTGGATACTTCGAACTGCACTATCCGCCATTTCGACCTCCACGGGCTCCTCAAATACTTCAATACGATTGGGAATAATGGACTGACAACTTTTAGATCCTGCGTTTGCTGAACACAAACGTCGAGGGAAAGCAAAAGGTCATGTACGCGCTCACCAAGATCAAGGGTGTTGGTCGCCGTTACTCCAACTTGGTTTGCAAGAAGGCCGATGTTGATTTGACTAAGCGGTACGGAATTCATACATCGATCCCATACAATATCTAACACCTCCCAGTGCCGGTGAACTCACCTCCGAAGAGCTCGAGCGTATCGTTACCATCATCCAAAACCCAACTCAATACAAGATCCCATCCTGGTTCCTCAATCGTCAACGCGATATCGTCGATGGCAAGGACTCGCAAATTCTCGCCAACGGTGTCGACTCCAAGCTTCGTGATGACTTGGAGCGCCTGAAGAAGATCCGTGCTCATCGTGGTCTCCGTCACTACTGGGGTCTCCGTGTCCGTGGACAACACTCAAAGACCACTGGTCGTCGTGGCCGGACTGTCGGTGTCTCCAAGAAGAAGGGTGGTTAAGCGTGTGGTTCCATGGGATAAATTGGCTGGATGGAGTGTGGCTTTTCGGTTTCACGCGGTGCATATGGCTTTCTTGCATTTCAGCATGAGGCAAAAAACTGGGTGTATTCTACCACATCTAGTTGACTGAAGCAACATTCAAGAACATCAAAATCAGGTGTAGTTCGGATATTGAGTGATGTTGAAAGTGATCATTTTGGAATGCTAGAACCACAACGCCACTCATGCTCTATGTTCGCTTGCTAAATTCAAATGAGAGAAGACTGGTCTCTAATCCTCATGTGTAACAGCCATGTCCAAGACCTCTACCCGTCCTTGGCCCTTGGTTTCATTGCCTATGAAATCTCCCAATCCCTTGAAAGCTCCAGGTTCAACGAAGCCTGTAACCTCCCATTCGGAGCCCACAACATCTTGAGTCTCTACTTGCTCAATAAAGCTCAAGATGCGATCCTTGACAGTCCCCTTAGTCTTCTCCTCTCCTTCATCGTCATCGGCAGGCTTCGGAGCGCCTTTCGCAGCTTGCTTGAGAATGCTTGTGGGACAAGTGATTCTCAGTCGCATCCTCGCTCGCGCAACAGGTATGGGCTGATGAGCGATCAAAGCCTTCATTGCCTCCAGCGCTTGACTCTTCGCACTCTTCGTAGCAACAACACCAGTCCAGACATGCTCCTTGACTTTCGGTTTCGCCTCTCCATCCTCTCCTGTCGCTGGCGTCCCAGTTCCACTCCCCGCATTCTGAGCTTGGGAACCTTGCGAACTCAGCATCTCCAGCGCCTTTTCGATCATACCCGTAGTATACACTCTCTTCGTCTTTGGATCCACCAACTTGCTCGCCACTATTCCCACCACCTCATTATGTACTCTCTCTAACTGCGCATGACGTTCCTTCTCCCCCACTTGCAGCTCACCCTTATTCAGAATCTCGAGGATGATATCGTTCACCGGTGTCTTCGCTCCAAACGCTTTCGCTAGGTCCGCCGATGGCGCGGTCTGTCCTTTCGAAACATTCAGAAAGACGGAGTTGATCTGTAGGACATTGTCCAGGTCTGTCTCGATTCCGGATCGCCATTCGAGGACTTTGTTCTTGTAGCAGGCAATTTCGAAGCGCTTTTTGGCTTTCTTCAGACGCACGAGTGACACGTTGGTCAGCTTGATCTGGTTGGAAGGCTGGTTGATAGGCATTTTGAAGAGATCAAGGCGATGTACGTTTGTTTTGTCTGTAATATTCTTGCGAGAGGCAAGTCTTGAAGTATTTATTAGACTTGATCACTCGCTAAGAGTTTGTGGGGTGAAAGAACCCCTCCCCCTCTTCACATGGAAGTATTCGACTGTACTGAATACATTATCACGTATAGTTTGCATGCAATTATTCAGCTGGATGATGTTTCGCCGAATAATTCTAGGCCACATTCAAATCCAAAATCACAAGCAGTCGTGAGCATTTTTGCCTTTTCGGTGAGTCAGTTTTGTCCACGTGCTGGCTTGATATGGCTTATCGTCAGTGGGCTGGTGCCTGCGCCCACCATACGTAATCGTAGGCCAATGAGCTAAGCTGTACCCATGACAACGCTGCTTGAAACAAGAGCTCATGCATCCCCAACCTCCGTCTTCTACCTCCATCCATCATCCCCATTCTTCCCATCAAGCATCAACTCGGGGCGATCTGGCATCGAAAGCAACCATCATCACATTACTGCTAAGATCCAAATAGTGATCCGGCATCCTATTCTCCTTATCTACTCAGAGCCTTCAACATGAAGCTCCTCGCCTCAACCGTCTTGTTGGGCGCTGCCTCGGCAGCTGTCACCAACCAGCAGCAGATCCTCAAGAACCCTTTGGAAGGGCAGAATCCCCTCCAGGATGCTGCTAAGCCAATCGCCGAAGCCTGGTCGAAGTCCCTCAACCACCTCGCAGAGTCGATGAGCGAGATGACCGCCGAGGCAAAGGCTATCTGGGATGAGGTCACAATGTACTTCCCAGAAGAGATGGAGAAGGCATCATTCTTCTCAGCACCAAAGCCACACACCAAGAAGCCAGACAGTGCCTGGGACTTCGTCGTCAAGGGCTCTGATGTCCAGAGCGTCTGGGTCGAGAATGCCGACGGACAGAAGGAGAGAGAGATCGATGGAAAGTTGGACTCATACAAGTTGCGGGCCAAGCATGTTGATCCTTCAAAGCTTGGTGTTGATACCGTCAAGCAATACAGTGGTTATCTCGATGATGACGACAATGACAAGCATCTCTTTTACTGTAAGTGTTTCTATTCACCCACTTTCGACATGTGCTAACCAGCCATCAGGGTTCTTCGAATCTCGCAACGACCCCAAGAACGACCCCGTAATCTTGTGGCTCAATGGTGGCCCTGGATGCTCTTCTCTCACCGGTCTGTTCCTCGAGCTTGGCCCTGCCTCAATCGACAAGAACCTCAAGCTTCACAGCAACCCATACTCCTGGAATGCCAATGCCTCAGTTATCTTCCTTGACCAACCAGTCAACGTCGGTTACTCTTACAGTGGTGGATCCGTCAGCAACACAATTGCTGCTGGAAAGGACGTCTACGCTCTCCTCACCCTATTCTTCAAGCAATTCCCAGAATACGCGAAACAGGACTTCCACATTGCCGGAGAGTCTTACGCTGGTCACTACATCCCAGTCTTCACCTCCGAGATCCTTGCCCACAAGAAGCGCAACATCAACTTGAAGTCCGTCCTCATCGGTAACGGTCTGACTGATGGCCTTACTCAATACGAGTATTACAAGCCAATGGCCTGCGGAAAGGGTGGATACCCAGCTGTTCTCGACGAGGGCGAGTGCCAGGCTATGGAGAACGCTCTTCCCCGCTGCCAAAGCATGATCCAGGCCTGCTACGATAGCGAGAGTGTCTGGTCTTGCGTGCCAGCCAGCATCTACTGCAACAATGCTATGATCGGACCATACCAAAAGACTGGCCAGAATGTCTATGATATCCGTGGACAATGCGAGGACTCCAACAACCTTTGCTACTCAGCTCTCGGCTGGATCAGCGAGTTCTTGAACAAGGCCGATGTTCAAAAGGAGCTTGGCGTTGAGGTCAGCAGCTATGACAGCTGCAACTTCGATATCAACCGAAACTTCCTTTTCCAGGGTGACTGGATGCAACCATTCCACCGTCTCGTACCAGGCATTCTTGAGCAGATCCCAGTCTTGATCTACGCTGGTGATGCTGATTTCATCTGCAACTGGCTCGGTAACCAAGCCTGGACCGAGGCACTTGAGTGGCCAGGACAGAAGGACTTCAACAAGGCCGATATCAAGGACATCAAGCTTGACAGTGGTGACAAGTACGGCAAGATCAAGAACAGCGGCAACTTCACCTTCCTTCAGATCTTCGGTGCTGGTCACATGGTTCCCATGGATCAGCCAGAGGCATCTCTGGATTTCCTCAACAGATGGGTTGGTGGAGAGTGGTTCTAGATTGTATCGTTGGAGAGTAATTGTATAAATGAAATCAGGATGTTACATGACGCATTTGGATAGGACAGGCGCAAGGATTTTAATAGTTAGACTCTCGTAGGCTACTTCTTCATAGAGAAATTTAACCTATGTTGTTCATGATCTTCGCTTTTGTCCTCGTGTAACAGCTATTTCAAGTTCTCGATACCTTCGACATACCTGCTTGCGTCCTGGATCTCACAGGACCTCCTCACGCACCAGCTCAAAAGTGTCCAGCCCCAGTAGCGTGCCCGTAGCCGAGAAGCGGGACTGAATCATAGCCGTCCCTCGGGCCAAACCTCTCGTACGACAAACAACACTAAACTCAAACCACATTTCAACATCAGAAGCAAGATGAACGTCCGACTACATCGTCTATGCCGCGGGCATAAACCAATAAATAGAATCTCACGGCGTCTCATTGTCACAGAATCCACGAAGCCATCTAGCGAAAGATCGGCTCCCCCAAACTCATCCATTACCCCGAACTCGTCCTACAGTGTAAAGTCAAGTGGAAAATCAGATCACAGGGACACTAAGGAGAAAACTTCAAAAGTGCACTGGGCTTTGGGAGAGGGATATGAAGTTGGTCGAGTACTGAAACAAGGGAAAAGTGCATTGGATAGACATGATGAGAGGGGATTGCCGACTTGGGGAGAATGGGGTGTGCCGATTCAGTTGGAGACGGGAAGTGGTTCGTTCGTTTCTGCTGCGTAAGTGCTGTAAGCGTTTCTGAAGGGGATGTTACTGATAATTCATAGACCGAATTTCTGGTTGAGGTATGGCGCCAGAAGACCTTGAAAGTGTAAGTGATGCACGTGACTAACAGGTATAGGGATAACTGTCGTTGTGAGAAGTGTGTCAATCAGGACACAATGCAGAGAGCTTTCGACACTTTCTCTGTAAGTTTTGATGTCATTTCGGTTAAGTATTACTGAAGTTGACTTCTGTAGATTCCTCGAGACATCCAGCCACAGGAAGTGCGAACTGAGAAGGATGGTTTCCGAATCACATGTGAGGTTTTCATCATAGTCTCGACTCGTCATGTATCCGCTCGCTGATTGTTGTAACAGGGGCAAATGATGGCCACGTTAGTTCTTACAAATGGGATTGGCTTCTAAAACATAGGAGGAAGTCGACTACTCCTATCTCTAAACAAGAAGAGGATGAGAAAGCAGATCTGTAGGTGGAAGCAAGGCTTCTGCGAATCGTGTGCTAAGATACGATAGATATACGTACTGGGACTCTTCGATTGAGGCCAGCCCTCCTTCAGTACATTACGACGAGATCATGGCAGATGATAAAGGCGTCGGAGCGTGGACAGCAAAGATTGTAAGTCACGAGCCGGTGACGGAAAGACAATCAAGCTGACGTAAATCAGAGCAGATACGGATTCTGCTACGTAGATGGGTGTCCCGTCTCACCAGAGAAGACACAAGAGCTCCTAGAGCGTATCTCATTCATCCGAGTAACTCACTACGGCAAGCCCAGCTCCAGGATTTAAAATGGACAATACTCACACTTTCTAGGTGGCTTCTACGACTTCACAGCCGATCTCACCATGAAAGACACAGCCTATACCACTCTTGCCCTCCCAGCCCACACAGACACTACGTACTTCACCGACCCAGCCGGTCTCCAAATGTTCCACCTCCTCTCCCACACCGAAGGCACAGGCGGAGCCTCTCTCCTCGTAGACGGCTTCAACGCCGCTAAAAAACTTCTTAAAGAAGCCCCTGACGCCTATGCAATCCTTTCCAAAACGCCCATCAGCTGGCACGCTAGTGGCAATGAGGGCATCACCATCACACCAGCGAAGAAGATGCCCGTTCTGAATTTTGGAGATTTGGAAGAGGGCATGGCTCCGAGATTGATGCAGGTCAGGTGGAATAATGATGATAGAGGCGTGGTGGATCTGACCGGGAATGAGGGACTGGGTGCAGAGAAGTGGTATGAGGCGGCGGCGAAATGGGATGAGATTTTGAAGAGGAAGAATATGGAGTATTGGGCTCAATTGAAGCCAGGAAGACCGTTGAGTACGTGATCGCTTGAAAATTTGGATTCTTCAAGTATGATTTTGCTGACTTGATGGTAGTCTTTGACAATTGGCGTGTCCTACATGGTAGATCTTCGTTCAAGGGAAAGAGGAGAATTTGTGGTGGTTACAGTAAGCCTTCTGAATCCATTTCTTGGGACTGCTTGACACGCCTGCTAACCTATAAAGTCAACCATGATGATTATGTTTCTAGATGGCGCAATACCAATTACACCAGAGACGAAGCTCTAGCCCAGATCCTCTAGAGCCCATATAGGCCGAGGCGACATCTATATATAAGTAAGAGTGCCTTCAAGCATTGTTTCGAGGGTGGGGCATAAGCATTCAACATGGACTTGCATAGCCTTTGTTGCTGTCAAAACAATGGTTACGGTGATATCCAAGTATTACTCACTTGTTACAACTCGCAATTTTGAAATCGAGACGCCGTAAATGTGCAAGTGCGAGTCGTGACATGAGGCATGGCATCCTTTGTCGCTCTACCAGGTCTTGCCTGTGTCCTTACTCTCCGTTGTCTTCTTGTCTTGGCTAGAAGTGATGTCCGCCATAGCCTCGCTAAGCTCCAAAACACATCAACACCCACTCACCAATAACAAAACCCGAAATAATCACCGGATGAGATTGATTCTATTAGTTTCTGTTGATTTGTTTATATCAAAAATACAGCATGTTCATCCCTTAATTAGACTACAATGAATTCGGAGCCGGCTTGGCTGTGGATAAGCATCCAGTAGCAAATCCGAAAATGGTCCCCACTGCAAGGAGGTTCGCTCCGGACAAATCAGCGCTTTACGAAGCAAGTCAGTCAGGCACACATGTGCCCGTCCACCTACTTGTACAAGACATTTATTATCTTACATCATTTATTTCTGGGTCTTTATTGGATCTCTGTTGCAGAGTATGGAAGGTGTGGAGGATGATCAGTCTATGATGCAATCCTTGAGGTGTGACGTCGACTATCATATTTTGGTTATTAAGCGAAGTTCTGGATGTATAATATATACAAACAGACTCTTCACATAGCACTTTTTTCCATAACTCCAAACATTTACAATTGGACGTTTCACTCCTCAATCAACTATCAAAAGTACCTGACTTCTTAAACCAAAATGTCTGCAAACAGCAACCCAGAATCCGTCTCCAACCAAGGAGAATTCCACTCCCGAGTCCCTCCCTCCGAACCCCTCACCACAAAAGGCGTAAGTCCATTCTCCATCCCCTCTACCCCTCTATCTTCATCCAGAACTAACACCCCCACCCAGCACGCCCCTGGCGTAAAAGTAGGCAACGACGCGGCCCCTTCCTTCTCCGCCGAGACTCTAGCCGCCGGTACTGCACCCTCAGACCGGACCTTCAAACCAAACACACAAAACGAGATCCCAGGCCAAGCCATGAACCCGAATATATCAAAGGAGACTTGGACGTCTGCTGATTCGACGCTGGGCGGTGCAACGAGTAAGGATGTTCATCAGGGGCTGGGGCAGCCGATGCCGCAGGGGAGTAAGGAATTGCATCATGGGGGAAGTGAGCCCGGGAAGAGGGAGAGGACTGGTGTTGCGGGGAGAGGGGGAGAGGTGGATGTTGATGGTTAGGGAGGAGTGGAGGGGAAGGGAAATGTGTTCGGCCAGGATGGGAATGTTGTGGATGACTTACAGGGCATGTATACCATGTTGTACAGAATCTCAGAGTGGATGTGATTGCAATTCCACCAAGATACACCCTGCTTCGAGAAATATATGTAATTAAACATTTATATCCGATTATTCGTTGTGATCCGTAGCTATCGACCTTTTACTGACCGTTCCTGTATGCCTCCATATCGTACGCCCATCCTCACTTTCGCCCAAAGCCCAAAAAAGCTTGTAGAAACCATCATTTCGTATATTCCATTCCATCCATAAACGCCAATGGTAACAATTCCCATATCTTTCCCCCCAACCCATCGCATCCCATTTCCCCTTCCCACTCACATCCTAACCTCACCCTTAACGTCCCCATACCCCTCCCCGGTCTTCTCCACCACCGCTACCTTCCCATTCGGCAGCGCCACCTCCGTCATCCCCTTCACACTAACCGGCACAACATTATACACCCATCTCGCAACCAAGAAACTACTGACAGCCCAGACCCAGACCACGATCGCGAGACTGACTGTGATGAAGAGCGTAGGGACGAGCACGAGGAGCGCGACGCCGATCCAGAAGAGCGAGAAGAGGAGCGCGGTGATGAGCGAGAGGAAGAGGACGCCGAGGGAGAAGGAGAGGAAGAGTGCGATGGGTGTGAAGGAGAGGATGAGTTGGGAGAGGAGGAAGGTCTGTGGGGTATTAGCTTTGCGGGAGGAGAGTTACGAAATAATTTTGATGGCACAGGAGAATCGGAATTCCAATTGGGATTGGGATTGGCAACGTACGAATAGAAGTGGCTGCTCCTGAGCAAATGTACTGATACTGTTGTAGTACTTTTCTCGAGCGGATGGGGTGACGATGTAGTTATCGACCAGGCTTTGGACGCGACTGAATATCCCCGAAGTTCGCTGCTGGATTGCCATTTTTGGTGATGCTGTAGAGTGGTGGTTAGTCTGAGGAGAGGTTTGTGATGGCATTGAGAGGTGTAGTTTCTGAAGAGCAGGAAAGGGAGATGGAAAGCAAGCTTCAACTTGCTGAGCACTCCTAAGACGGCATGACGGCATCCACGTGATCACGTGTAGATTTACAGTTTGGAGTGTAAGCGAGCCCCTTTCTTTCTCCTTCGCTTGCCTTTGTTGTTTCTTTTCCACTTCTTCAACGTTGAAATTTAACATCGTCTACAGTACCCTCGTCTTCTACTTTGGATCTCTCGCCTTACTTTTCTAACCGTCCGCTTCCCTCTCCGAGCATTCCTTTCCCTCCCTAATTCTCGGACAACTTATCAAGCGGACAATCACCCTTGGGATAAACCTGATACAACCCATCCATACCCGCACTCAAATGATCATTAACATGGCAAATAGCCTGCCATATTCCCGTCGCCGTAGCGGTCATCTGCAGCGTCATCATATTGCCATCATTCAGACTCTTCGAAGCCAAGTTACTCCCGTGAAAATTGAAGCCGTTGCCGTGCATGTGGAAGACGTGAGATGCGCTACCGAAAGCGTAGACGTACCAGATTACGCGGTCGTCGGTACACACTATAGAGACATCAGGTGAGATCTGTCTTTGAACAGAGGAAGAGGAAGCAATGAACTAGCAATTGTGGATGTCGTGACGTACTATCGAAGGAAGGACTGTTCGCGAGCACGTAGCCATTCAGAGTGTAGAAACTCGGCGCCTGCGTGCTACTGAGTGACACTGTTGGCATGTTCGTCAACTGTGGTTTCCAGTACGACATATTCCCTGCATAATCCGTCTCTAACGTGGCAGGCGTAGCTGAAGAAGAAGCATTCGCAGAGGTATTGTACATGGCAAGATTAGTCTCAGCAAGGAAACTCATGGATTCATCGAAGATCTCGAAGAGGACGACGAATTCACGATGGGATGCCATGGTGCTGTTCATCGTACCGCGGTTGTATATTATTGTAGGACCGGCGAGACCGGTGTTCAGGTCGACAGCCATGTTGACGTAGGAATCTGAGTGGTCAGAAGTCAGCGGTTGCCAATTTCAAGTTGGCTATCAAGAAATCCAGTCTGATATGTCTCGAAATTGACTGATGATATTGAGGAACGAGAAATCATGGACTGCCCAAACACGTACGGTAAGACCACATCTGCGAATTCGTCCCCGGATACGGCGCAGATCCATCATTAACAAGCCACTTATACACATAACACTCTCCTGGCGCCAGAGCATCACCAACAACGGAAGCAGTCCCTTCTCCCGTCGTGGTATTAAGATACAGGGAGCCCTCGTTCTCCTTCGAGTAAGCAAGACCCATGGAGTGCATGCTCGCGTAATTGTTGACAAGCTTGTTACAAAACAGGATCTGAATCATATCGCCGACTTCAGCGCGAAGTGTAGGGCCATTAATGCCTTGCCAGCTTGGTTGCTCGGTAGGCTGAGTGAAGGATGAGTTGGTGTAGCCTCTGTAGAGAGCTTTTTGCCATTTCGTTCCTAGGGAACCGGAGGCGGTGGTGTAGCCAGAGCTGTGGGCTCTCGTGGATGCATTAAGGGGGACGCCGAGCCACTTGCGTTGTTGTCAGTATCGGTCTCTTGGTTCATCATGCAGAGAATTCATAGGAGAGCTTACGTTGTCCCATCCTGTTGGGACGTAGTCCCACGTCACTTGCTCGGCCTGAATGTAGTACGTCCTGACAGTGCCAGAGAAATGGAAATCTGACGGGATGTTATTTGGAAGCTTGCCGTCTAGCTGTCTCTCAGCGGCGGCAAGTGATGCATTGGCTGGAATCTGGCTGAAGATTCTGCTTGAAGTAAGGTCTGCAGCTGTAAGAAGTAAAACAGCGAGTACTGGGCTGTTGAGATGCATTGTTCGATATCTGTACTATGTTGCGCTTGACAGAATCTAACTTGGAAAACTCTCTACAAAGAGCTCAGGAACATTTATATACCTCGCGAGGGAAATTTTCCTTAGTTCATCATTGACCATGTTTACCATTATGTTCTGCGTAAGACCTCCAGAATTACAAATGTACATTGCATCTCGGATTCAACATCGTATTTGCCAGAATCAAATGTCACTGAAGCATCATTATTTGCCTCTTCAACTTATCAGACTAAATAGTCCTCGGTACCTGGACGGTATGACGCAAAGTCCTGCAATACATTCAGTACATGTATAGGATGTCGCAATAATATAGTGCCCAGTGACATTCTCCTAGTCGATAGCTCCCAAGCTTATCCGGCAGTCGTCCGGCTCTTCACTTCCCTCATGGTCGGCGCCAATCACGAGAAGGATATTAGAAACTGCAGGGCTACTATTCGCAATGTTCTGGTACCAACTTGTTACTTTTGCGGTCATAAGAATCGCATTCTGAATTTAGCTTCCGTAGGATCCGAGGAAGATAGATAGGTGCCGGTAGTTGATGTTTACGCTGTCGCTTACTTCGGCCAAAGCATTCTCCAGGAGCTCAATCGCTATAAGCGAATTCTCAGTTTCGTGATCATGATGTTGGATGGCTATTACCATTCAGCAGAAATGGTACTTTGACTAATTTATGCCCAGACATTCGACTGATTTTGACGCAGAGTCGGAAGCTCATAGATGGATCAATATGCAAATAGAACGACTGGGCTCTTTGGACTGGAATAATTGCAGTACGATTTCCAATGCCCAATTGCGATTAAATCTTGTAGAAAAGGCCACTAAAAGCTACACCTACGGACTGACCGACTTTCCACTCTTCGCAGACTCCCTCGCCGCCTCAATAATCCTCAATACGTCCCTCGCCTCACTCGCCTTCACAGGAACCTCCTTCTCTCCACCCCCAGCAACAGCCTTCGCAAAACCCTCATAAAGCTTAGCATAAGTCTCCGGCTCAATATTCTTCGACACACTAGCCTTCGGCTTCCCATCCTCCAACACAACCAACGTCCCAGCCCTCTCCTCACTCTCAACCCCAAACCCCTTGTCCCCGGGCATCATGCCCGCCTTCAACTGATCCTCCTGAACATCCAAGTGAAACTTCTTATAGCTACCTTTCGTCCCCCTAACCCAATACCTCAACTGCTCCGTCTCCACACACATGACCCCCGCCTTAACCGTCACAAGCGGTTTCCCCGCTCCATACCCAAGCAAAATAGTAATACTATCCGGCTCCTCACCCCCGTCATCCCTCTGATTCTCAAAAACCGCCGTCACGCTCTTCGGTAGTCCAAAAAGCACATACGCCTGATCAATCAAATGCGTACCCAAATCATACACCACACCACCCGCCTGCTCCATGCCCAGTGTCCCCTTCCACGTCTCGGGCTTCACGGCTTTGTACCGATCGAAATGCGTCTCGAATTCCACTACCCTGCCAATCTTATCTTCACTAATGAGTTTTCTCACAGTCAGGAAATCCGCGTCCCATCTTCGGTTCTGGTAGACGCAGATTAGTTTGCCGGTGGATTGGGAGATGTCGATTAGCTGTTGGGCTTGGGATGAGCTGGGCACGAATGGTTTCTCGACGATGACGTGTTTGCCTGCTTCGAGGGCGGATTTGGTGAAGCTGAAATGCGTGTCTGGGGTGGTTGTTATGACAATTATGTCGAGATTCGAATCGGCGAAGAGGTCGGTTGCGGAGGAGTAGATTTTCGCGGAGGGGTGGTCTTTTG
This sequence comes from Cadophora malorum, assembly GCA_017365405.1. Lineage (NCBI taxonomy): Eukaryota > Fungi > Ascomycota > Leotiomycetes > Helotiales > Ploettnerulaceae > Cadophora > Cadophora malorum. Next base: position 42,060 of record JAFJYH010000015.1, on the reverse strand, counting down.
CGGCTGAGTCGTTGGGTTTGGGTGTGCGTTGTACGATGGCGGAGAGGGTGAAGGTGGGGGTGCGGAGGATGAGGGGAATGTGGAAGACTTTTGCGGACATGCTGTAGAGGAGTTAGGTTTTGTCTCTCTGTTATGCGACATTTCTGAAGGGGAGATATACCCATATCCGATCACTCCAACATTGTAGGTTTTGCTTGCCATGGCGGGGTCTGTATTTGGTCTATTGTGAACGAAGAGAATGTTAAGAGAAGAATTGATTGGTGTGCAATAAAGTAAAACAGTTGTAGAAAGTTGAAGTCGGCGGAATCTCCGTATAAATAACAATTCAGAAATAGGACGTGAGCACGAAAGAAAACAGATCCTCCCAAGCTACTTACCTCATCCGACCCTTGGCTGACAACCCCTCCATGACGATAGCGGGGTCAAGGTGGGATGATTCCGCCAGCCATTCTTGTTTGGTGGGAAGGTCAAGAAACTTTTTTCCCTCAATCGCCGACAGTAAGGCCGATTGCTTATGCACATGTCAGCCATCCCGTCTTGAACTAAACTTGATTCAAGATCTCCTCTAATACCATACTGGAGGTTTTGTACAACCCCGGAAGACTTGCTCTGTTTGCCGATATACCGGGTATCGAAGAGGCAGGTCTGCCGGTCTGGGGAAATTATTTGGGAGAAGTTACCGAGGCGGCAATTGCGTGACCTTTCGCCTTTCGGTTGAGTTCCTCGTTACGAGGGTGTTGAAGATGATTAGTTCTTCCACTGGGAAATATCCATATTTGTCTATCTACCTTATGCATGCTCTAACATGTGGTTTTCTTGATTTTGCAGATGTCACAGGTCTCTGTAGAGACATTAGGGAGCCTCACAGTAAGATGCTTCTTTCGTGTCCCATCGACATCCCGCTTCGACTGAGTACTCTTAGAAATGGATATGGATTTTCGTTTTGCAATCATACAATCTCACAAATGAGGAAAACATATGTTTAAAATCCTTCAATTGGAGAACAGTCTCTCTTCAGAGACAAACAGATCTGTTCCAGCGAATGCTCGAACATCCATGTCACAACTTTACTAACAGACTAATCTTAATATCTTGTTTCTATGTGCTCCCATCTCTACCTTTCCATTTTCTCTATCATGCAAACATTAAACACAAAAAGTATCCATCAATTCGCTTATCGCTCTCGCTCAATATGCATGCTCACACGGCACGATTTTCATCCTCCACTCGATTATGCTCCATTACATATCCACCTTCATCCACCCTCACAAGCTGAATGCATTCCCATTAGCTTTTCCTTTTGCCTTTCCATTAGGAGTACCATTTGGTGTTCCATTAGCCCGTCCGTTGGCCTTTCCATTAGGCGTTCCATTTGTCTTGCCGTTCGCCTTGCCATTCGGTGTACCATTTGGCGTACCGTTGGAATGGCCGTTCATTTCTCGGTCAATACCCTTCAAAGCGTCCTTTCCGGCGGATTCCGCGACACTGTGCTTAGATGTCTTTCCGCCCTTCTGATTGGAGCGTCGCAGGTACGACTTGACGAAGAAGCGGACGAATAGGAAGGTCAATGGTGTCAGGTAGAACACATTCAACCAGATGGCGAAGGTCTGTCCGCTGGTATCGATACATGGGACGGTTTGGTACTCGGTGCGGTATTGGATTCCATTGCTGCCGGTCGACGTCGAGGTTGAGATCTTAGCAGTTGGCGCTGGTGCATTGACGTTCTCTGCAAGTCCTTCTTCTCCAGCTGCACGGTACAGGTACTTCATGACAAGCTTTCCGAGACCGGCTGAGGTAGCTGCGGACGCGATTGAGGAGCTGGCTGCTGTTGCGGCGGTCTTGATCGTGCCCTCTACGTCTGCAACCTGGACTGGGATGTCGTAGGAGAGGAAGGAGTGGAGAGAGGCATATGCGGATCCGACGAGGAATTGCATGATTTGCATAGTCGTCAGACTCTGCTTCAGGCTCTGGGGAATCGGTACAGAGAAGGCAGTCAGGGTGTAGTAAGTGTACTGTGTTTTGTTAGCAGGTTTCCGATACTTATGACGAAATACGTACCATGAGAGCATGAATTGCCGAGTTGACAAAAACGAACATCCAGATTGGTGGAGACATGTACCGAATTCCAGACCACATGCACATCATAGCCCCAGCATGGTGGTAGGTCTGCAAAGTCGAGCTTCGCTTTCCCTTCGCCAAGATGATAACAGTATCCAGAACCTCGTAAAACTTGCTCAAGTAGAAGAACCAGCCATAGAAAGCCAGACCCTCATTCCACAATCTTCCCACATCCGTGGGGTCCGGGGATCCCGCTCCAGTCAGGAGAATAGATGGAGATGTGGAAACCCACTGCGAGATCGTGCCGTTGTACGCAACTGCATTTCCGAGACCGCGAGCTCCGTGAATTTTGCACAAGCTGTCCACCAAAGGCGTGAGAGTCTCAGTACCAGTCCATCTTGGCAGTGTTCTTTGCAGAGCGCCGAACATGCCAATAAATGTCCAAGCAGAGTAGACTGCAAGGAAGATGTTGTGTGCCACCACGAACCAGAAGAATGGCTTCGTCTTGCTGATCGCCCATGGCTTGTTCCCTCTCGACCGGTTGTATGCGTTGACTGAGACGACGGTGACGGCGTATACGCTTGCGATCGTAATTGGCACTCGAATGTCGAGGACGGAGTTAAAGATCGAGCTCGGTATCGTGAAGGGGGGAGCGAAGAGGGTTGAGCCTGCTGGCGGAGAAGGGAGGGTTCGGGGATCGTTGCTTGGAGGGAATTGGAAGAGGTCGGAGTTGGGGACCGAGAACTGGACCATTGGAGAAGACATCTTTACTCAGCGCTTGAGGGTGTAGCTCCTGTCTGTTCTATCCTGTGGCGTTTTTGGGTTTCCTGCTTTACTGGAATGTGACGAAGATGGTATCTGGACACGCGACTTTCAGACGAGAGAGATGCCTGTTCTCAGTTCGTCAATGGAGCGCAAAGGGAATCAAGTGGTTGTAATGAAGGAGTGAGAAGAATGCAGAGGTGCAAGAGCTTCTGCGTTCAATAAAGAAGAGAGCTGTTGGAGAGCAGAGTAAAGGTAGGAGTTTCTCGAAGGACAACCCTTTTTCTATGCAGGTGTTGGCTGTGTAGAAGTTTCACCAACCTTCCCGGAACAGGGAACTGGCAAGAAGGGCTAGAAGAATAAAAAGCCAATTCTACCGAGGTTTATGGGTGTCAACTTAAGTTGTGGGGAAAGCACAAGCTGGCAAGGGTCTTTGACATGTGGAAGACAGATGGTGAGAGGGTGAGAGGGTGGAAAAGGGCGAAAGGGAAGCTTGACTATACAAACTTGTCGGCAGAAGTCATGTTTTGGGAAGGCCAGAAAAAAGTGTTGAATAATGATGACGCGGGGCGCTTTCGCTTAGCCAAATAGATAGGGGTCTAAGTTCCTTGCATAAGCGCTGATTGGAGCCGCACTCTCTCCTTAGAGCTGAGAATCACAGCCTTGGAGCAAACAAAATGTTTTGCCTGTGCATTTGGTCGAAGTATATCTTCATTCTTACTTCTCTGGTAAGTCATCTTTACATCTCCAGACTTTGTCTCTTCTTTTGACACCTTGGACAGATGTCTTGGCTTTCTATTTGACGCTGTTCCATAGCGGGGTCTTGTCCTCAACAAAATCCAAAATCACCAACAGGTCCTTTCCCCTTCGAGCCATGTTCCGATTGCCCCTCTACAAGCGAAGCTTTGCATCGTGAGTCGGACAGCAGTTATTCCGCGATTCGTGTCTTAGATCTCATGCCGAGGCACATGTCGTGGCGCAAGATCTTCAAGCGAGTTGTGGCAAATTCAAACGGCTAACCTTGGAACTTCATGTGATACTGAATCACGTGAACTGTGTCAGAATCCGCTCCAGGTGGCCGTGGGTGAGAGTCGGTCTACTGTCCTCGATATTATGAGAACTATGATCTTCTTACTTTGCCGTTCACCAATGCATCCTGCAATAGCTCGTTCTGGAGAAAGGATGAGATCTGCAGAAATGCCTCAACAATCAAGCTTCCTACCCACCTATCTTCACATCCCACATGTCAAAATCTAAACCTCAACATCTACCACAACCACCCACTCTCACACAGCCACACTGTAACGTCGATGTTCAGGAGGAGTAAGATCTGCATTTGTATCTACAGAGAGTGGTAGTCAACAATCAGTATTAGAACAACACATCTCACATGTCAAATTATATATCTCATCGTCTATCGCAACGAAGTTCAACCAAGTTCATCCAACCGTACTCATACTCCCGGCTTGAACTTCTTCTCTCTGCTCAACAACCCCATCCCCCTCCTCTTCAATACCTCTTGCCCCTCCATATTCGGCGCCCCAGTCGTATAATTATACGTCGCATTCGCTGGCAAAACCTCAAACTGAATCGTCGAGTTCCCCTCCCTGTATTCACTCTTCTCGGTTCCCACAGTCAAATACCCCTCTCCAGGCATATCCTTCCCCGTAGCTATATCCAAGCCATTAATAGCCCTCTCAAACATCTCCAGCGAGGCAAGAGGCTGGTAGAACGGCACTTCATGACCAGATTCGTAGACGCGAACGAACGAGAACTTGCCGGCTTGTTTGACTTGCCCGTGTACGAGGGAGTCGCTCGTTGTCAGGTTCGTGTAGCCGGCGCATGAGAAATTCGGGGCGTTGACTTCCTTGGAGACAGCTTCGTTGCCGAGCCAGTTGCAGCTAGTAATGTTGTAAGCGAGTGCCCTAACATAGAAGAAGAGTTAAGATATACTTATAATCCGCATCACCGGCATAGAGCATAACGGTGACATTTTGACTAATAAGTTTCCTCAATGCAGAAACAGTTCCGTATTCTCGATTATCGTCGCCGGTAGCAGTGAAAGCTTCATAGACAGCTTCTGAAGACTCCGAGAAGTTCTGGAATGCTCCAATCGCTGCTTGGACTTCTGGGCTGTTGAGATACGGCACGTAGAAACTGTATGGGAAGGGGTCTGGGGTGATTTCCCGCATGTCGTATTCGTCTCTGCCCAGGTAGATATCGTACACATTTTCGACGAGATTGGCGCAGAAGTTATCCTGAAGACATTAGTTGAGCGTCTTTCAAAGTGATGAACTACGTACAGCTGCCTCACATATGGCATTGAGACCTCTAGCAGCGCAATCCTTGACTTGATCCACGCAGTTCCCGGCTCCGTATAGATTGTTGTAGAACTGAGCTTGGACGCTCGCGTTGAATGGAGAGTAGTCATAAGTGTTGCCAGGGAAGACACTGTTCGATACATAAGCATTTATATTCCACGTCGCTGGACCAAATACTTACGTATAGTTATAATATGCCTGGTATTGGAGGAGAGGATCGTACCACCCGTTTCTACCACACAGTTAGATTTCAATGTCCAAAATAAACAGAGCACTTCTACATACCCAATCAATACCGTCTCCAACGAAATCTTATGTGCCCCAGAGATATTCTTTGCATTCTGCTCCTCGATATATTCATTGAATATTGGGCCATAATGACCACCATAACTCTCACTCGAGAAATGGAATCCATTTCGCGAATATTGAGGGAAAGCACCCATGAAACCCTGAAGCGTCTTCCAAAAGTTCGGCGCTGCACCACCAGTCGTGTTCGCTGTGAGTGTTTGATTCGGGTAGCTGTAGGTACCGCATGTCCCGAAATTTTGAGCATAGTCCGGACATGTTGCATTGGGTAGGGTGACAATAATGTTACTTGAAAGTTGTCAGCTAGTTTTGCGACATTGGAGGCCACAAGAACTCACGTATTTGGGTCGACATATCCATTTACAGGAATGCTGTATGAGAAGCCAACCTGCAAAATATCAGTATTCTTCCACACCCACTCGATATCTGGAGACTTACCTGCGTCGGCTGATCGATATATATCATATTGCTAACATTCGACCACGAATATGGATTATTGTAAACCTTCCCATCAATATCAACCCCACAAGGACCGTTCTCCTGAAACAGTCCAATCATCGAAGATGACCCCGGTCCTCCATTAATCCAAACGGTCAAAGGTGCTTCAGAAGGATCCATATTCCGCGCCTCGAAGAACCAGAAGAAGATATGCTCATTCTCAGAAACATCGACATATCCAGAATAACTCTTGACGTTCGGATCCAACTCGCATATTCCCGTTGGAACTTCCTTATACCGCACCGGTAAGTCAAGATATCCAGTCGCATTTTGCAGATCTTTAGGAGCTGGAACGAATTGCGCGAAAGCTACAGAAGCTGCAGACAGCAAAAGCGAAACCTTTGAGAAAGGCATCATGAAATAACAGATACTGAAGACAGACAATGGTACAAAAAACATAAAACGGCCAAAGAGGAATTCCTACCGACTTATATTTCTCCCAGCCCCAGAGAAGTGGGGTAGAGAAGCTCACTCAAGCTTTCAGAGCAAGCTTTCTGGGCTGCAGATCTGTCAACGGTGCCTGCTTGTTCAGAACTAGCTCCGCGAATATAAGCCGTCTTGCTTCTGCCTTCCATGCATATATGGGGTATGATCTTTTGATGGTGGTGGAAAATCGGTGGCAGGTCACCGTCATCGTTCAGGGGACCCTAGCCTGAAAAGGAAGCTGGAAAATAAGTAAAGTCCTCAGAAATGGGGGGTACATGCGAGCCAAAAGATACGAAGAGCTAGCTTTACCCAAGAGATAGACCTAGAGACAGCTGTCAACTAATGACGTGAAAAGTCAATATGACGAAGTAACAATGAGGTATTGAAGCTCAGATACCAGAAGATCTTACAGTTTGAGGACGAAGGCCGCCAGGCTCACAGAGAGCTGCATCGCCACTCTTATTGTAGCCAAAGTACCTTGGACAGCTCGCGCCTAATCTGTAATTCGAGTTGATTCGAGTACAACTGAGGACTGTAGATATAGATACGTAGTCACTATCTGAATGTCCTAAGATTTTATTCAGATATTCACCGATGGGGCTTTGTATCCCACAGCCAGGAAAAGAAGCAACTGAAGCGCACCGAAACTTGATGAGCAAACTGTAAGCATAGAAAACAGACAACACCTAGATCTAATGTTGCCTGGTTATCGGACATTCTTAGGGCAAGTCCATTGAGCCTCTCAAGCACGTAACGAACAGAAAGGAAAGACTGAGCCTCAACCTCAAGAAGAAATTGCTACAAATGATGACATTTGATGGAATACCACGATGCTTGAGAGTGTTAATATCCGAATGTACAGAAGGACTTCTTCAGCAAAAGGCTGTTCAGATATTATTGGCAGCAGGGCAGCAGGACGATATATCAGCTCGAAGGTCTCGAAGATTGCTACTCGTATGTCGGGAAAATTAATGATGACATGGGAGAAGCCATGCCAACACCGAACTAGGCATAGAACGATAGTTCGAGAAATATTAGAAGTGAATAACAGACGCCTGTGCACCGTAAGAACTGTTAAATAAATATAGCAAGACGAAAGCTGTCCGGGGAAGAGAGATCAAACTCGAATCCATCATCTGAAGATCGACACCTCAAACTTCAGGTCCACCTCACGAGTCCGCGCGAACAAAGCCAACACCACCTCACTCCTCACCCACAGCAATGCCGCCGCTCTCCACGCTCTTTAATTAGTTCAAATCCTTCACAATGTCCGAAGACGAGAGGTATCGCACCTCTACACAATACCGTCTCTGGTCCTATACGCCCCAATCGCTCCTTGCACAGCGCTCATCCACAAACCGCATCGCCGCCGACCGCGTCCGCGAAGCCGTGCGACGCGCACGACAAGCCCAAAATGTCTCCTCGGCAGACACCAGCGAAGCCGAGAATGGGGTCGCGGGTATGCCAGAAGGAGAAGTGGACTGCTTGACGGTGGACGAGGAGTTGAAGCTCGTGGCGTTCTATTGCAGACAGACGCTGCAGTTGGGGGATCATCTGAAGGTGCCTACTGATGTCAAGGTATGCTTGCTGGGCGCCTCTTGTGGACATAAAACTACAAGAGTATATAACTGCGGGGATTTTGGATTGACGAGTGCAATACAGGCAACAGCAGTCCAATACATAAAGCGCTTCTACATCACCAATTCCCTCATGACCTACCACCCGACCGACATCCTCAAAACCGCCCTCTTCTTCGCCACAAAGACCGAGAACCACTACTTCCGCCTCACCAAATTCGCAGATCAGATCGGCGGTACAAAAGCAGAAGATGTGCTTGCCTCCGAGTTCCTGCTCACACAAGGGCTGAGATTCACATTCGATGTTCGGCATCCGTTTAGAGCTTTGGAGGGCGCGGTCATGGAGCTGCAGGCTTTGTCTAAGGGAGATATTCCGGCGCTGCCAGGCGGAGGGAACGTAGCGGGACATAGGCCGAGTAATATGGAGAGGAGGGTGAAGGATGCGCATGGCAAGGCTAGGGAATACTTGAAGACCAGTGCATTGTTGACTGATGTCTACTTTCACTTCACGCCAAGTCAGATCATGATGGCTGCGCTGTTGCTTGCTGATTCGGAGTTGATCCAGTGGTACATGAAATCGAAATTCCCTTCTTCTGCTGGAGAGATGCTGAGAAAGGTATTGGCTACGCTGGACAGCTGTGCGGACATGCTCAGAAGTGTTGAGCCCAATGCGGAGTCTGCTGCAGCAGAGCGCAAGGAACTGAAGGTACTGGCGAAGAAGTTGACGAAGTGCAGGAATCCCGAGAAGATAGATCTTGTGGCTTTGCAAAGGGCGAAGAGGGAAGGGGATGAAGGGGACGAGGAGAAGATTGTGAAGAAGAGAAAGTTGGAAAAAGAGAAGTCATCTGCAGATGATTTATTTGGTCCCGAGATCAAGAGACCATAGAATCTGGGAGGTTGGAACATGTCACTTAGCGAGGCGTCTGGGTCACTTCGCATATGGATGGCGTTCTGAATGAAGTTTTCTATTTGAGAGATTTGCCTTCTAAAAATGTTTGTGATGAAATTGGAGCTGCCGCTTCACAGGTACGAATATCCCCCGTCACCATTTTGTTGAAAATATGCTGAAGCAGCTGACTGGCTGCTTTCTCAGATCATGATAGCTTTTGAAGCTAGAATATCGCAAGCATGATGACCCCGTGGTCACCTTTTCGTTGGAATGTTTGGGCCGAAACAACTTGAAGATGCTTATTTTGTTGTATCAGATGAAAAATTTGCGGCGTTAGAGAAATGCCTCAGATCCGGAGTATGCTGCTAGCAACTCAAAAGCAGTGGTTCCTGTGTTGTTGAAACAGTAGTGGCGAGTTCAATTCGTCAGTTGCCCTGCATTGGATGAAAGACATCCGGATTGCATAAAGTTGCCATCCGACTTCACCCATGGAAGCTCGTGGTCCTCAACTTTGATGCAAGTGAGGTAGTCGATACCTGCATCCTCGACGGAAAGCATGGAGTAATTCGCACAAAGTGGCTCGACTGCCTTCTGGGCGAAATCCTTCAAAGTCTTGAGGTCTCGCTCCACTCCCTGGCGCTTCGCTCTTGTGTGCAGGTCGGTCGAACGGCAAGCTTCAACAGCGTCCAGGACGAGAATTGTTGGAAGGTATGCTTCGCCGCTCCGACGAAGATCCCGATAGACCTTGCCTAGAACACACTTCTGGCCACCCTCTGATGCCCCATTTGCCTCGGCTAAAGATCGAGTGAACCAATCTCTCCAGTATTGAACGACAAACCATGTGTCGAAATCGTCCTTGGTAAGAGCACGGGAGAAAACTTCAGCATAACGGATCTCGTTTGAGAAGAGGGCCTTATTGACAGACTTTTTCAGCGTCTCAAATGAGCGCAGCTTCTTTTCGACAAGATATAAAACTGCCGTTAAAGGTCCTTCCATTTCGGAAGTTGGCCATGGCCAGTATGGATAGTTTGCCACCATATGGATGATACACTCTTGGAATATGGGTGCGGATTCTACGTAGAATGCAAGCAGAACCCAGCGAGGTGGGTCTTCCGCAACCGCCATGTAGAGCTCACGACCAAATTGCATCAAGGCATTGTTGATATATGGTCGAACCATGGGAATATTACCGTACAACCGGGCGACCTCAATGAGATGCTCCGACTGCTTCAGGGCAATTCCAATGTCTTGATTGTTGATAAGCGGAGGCCGGCTGTAGTACACGAGGAAAAGATTGTGATAGGCATCCAAGTAATCAATGCTAGGTTCGCTACTCATTGCTGCTAGGCCCAGCTGAACTTTTGCGCTTTCAATGGTCTGTACAGCCGCTAAAGGTTGACCTGAGGATTGTTCTGTGCTGAACGAGGGAGCAACACCATCTCGAGCTTGCGGAGCCTCTTGCGTACCTCTGGTTGAACCAGACCCTGTTTGGGTTTTATCATGTTGTCCTGCATTTTCCGGAATAGACAGAACATGCCCCTTGTGGGGTGCAGTAGACTGTACGATGGCAGCTGAGCCTGGAAGTGCCTGGTGGGTGTGCGACTGCTGGCGTGTCGACATTCGTGTTCTCGACGGCTTGGCACTGGTATGACTATTCGATATATTTTCCTCGGAAGATCCATCTCCTTGTGGAATGCTGGAGAGCCTACTGCCAGTGCCGTCTTGGACCTCTCCGGTTGTGATTAAGCTTTCTGGTTCTTTGTCCACTTTTGGCTCAGTGCAGAGGAGCAACTCGCAGTGTTTTTGTTCTATGTCATCCTTCTGTTTGGTATCATAGGCACAAGTGACGACTTTGGGGATTTCGTCCTTGACCTTGACTGCAAGCACGGCGTCGATGCCGAGACAAGTAGGCTCAGCATGGCTTCCCTTCTCGTCCTTGCCTGCCATATTCTCACAGTCTTCAATGGTGAGGGACGTAGCACTTTCTTCGTTCTTGATCATATGATCTACGTCAACCCCAGGACCAGATATAAGTAGGTCCGAGGATCCTTTATCTTCAGGGACTTCATCGTGAAATGTCCGAGGAGGGATCGAAACAACATTCCCTTGTTGCTTGTCAGAAGATTTGTCAGGTTCTACAGCAGAGACAACATCCGAGAACTCTGCAACCTCGAACAGACTGTTTCCGTTCACCGAAGCAGGCACACTATCTGTGAGGTCTTCTCTAGTCTCTATGTCTCTTGTGGCCTCGGAGTACTCGTTTTTACGGATATCTTCCATGGCATCATTGATGGTACCATCAGGGCCGTTCATCTGGATGCTTTCATCATCTAACTTTCTTTGCTTGATGTCCTGCTCCTCCTTGAAAGCTAAGGCAGGATCTGGTGCAAGCACGTCGTTGGCCTTGAGAACAAATCCGTCCTGGGGATTTCGGGAATCAGTATCGCCCAGAGGATCTTCTTCATCAGTGGCAGGAACTCTGACATCTGTGTCTGAAGATGTACTGGGAGATGAGATTGTCTGTGTCAGAGGTCGAATTTCCACAGTTCCTTCATTGGATTCAGCGACATATGGATCTGAGACGTCTCTCATGGTGGAATCATCCTTGGAAGTCTCCTGCTTGATCGTACCCTTTTCTCCAACTACAGGAGCAGAAATCCCTGAGGACGATGTGCCTCCTTCCTCCAAGGCGGTCACTTTCACAGCCTGGCCAGGGGTTCTTCGTGTCTCTGATTCCAACACACCTTGATTACTTGACTGAGTGTCTGCCATAATGACGTCCCCGTCAGACTTCGCTCGATCATTGGCACGGTCGGCTTCATTCATGTTCGGATACGCTGAGATCAATGGTTCCGCCTCAAGGGACGACTTCTCATACGGTCGAGCGCCCAAGAACCCAATTGTCATGTCATCTCCATCGGCTCGTACGTTGGTAATGTGATTGATACCCATATCGCTAGTGGATTCAGTGGAATTTGGTCTTGGTGCAGATGCAGCTGAAGGAATCTTTGCATGCAGATTATCATGACTGTGTGTTGGCAGTGCTTGCGCGGACTGCTCAGGAGCCGGTAACTTCTCAGCCTCCACGACATATGTAAGGACCTATTTCTGTGTCAGCAACAAAGTGGAAATATTACGAAGCAATCGGAAAGGATGTCTCGGGAGCTGTTCCCCTTGGCACCATCGTGAACTAAACTTACAGATCTGCGCAGTTCAGGTATGCTCATCTCTGTGCCTGAGTCTAACTCATATCTAGCTATCAGCTTACGAGCAAGTGGATGATTAGCAGCCAGAAATGGATCGGGCTCGACCTCCTCCATTTCGAGACGGTCCATGTTTCGGAACCAAGGGGATGCCCGTTCAAGGACAGAGCTATGAAGCTGATAGGAGTACTCGCGATTTGCGTCAGCAAGTACGATGACCACATCCCCATCAAAGAATCTTGGAAAGTCTCTGCCAGGCTTGAATGTCTGCTTGATACGTGTCACCTGTTTTGGCTCCGGTTCGGGCTCGATGCGGATATCCTTCTTAGGTCTTGGCTTAGCCTTTTGCTTTGGCTCAGCCTTTTGCTTTGGCTCAGGCTTGTCTGGTCTCGGTCCACCCTCATCGTCGTCAATGGTGATTACATTGTTTGCTCCGCCTTGTGGAGTGCCTTCAACTGCTTTCTGTTTCTTCTTCGCGGGCCCATCGATCTCTTGGGATTTATCAGGTAGGTCATGCTTAGCCGCAGTAGCTTTGGCTCTCTTAGGCGGCATTGCTGCTTATTCGAGAAGGTAGAGAATGTTTCAAGACAGGAGAATTGCAGGAATTCCCAATCGATAGCAAGCTCATTTGTCGTAGGAGTAAGACTAAAAGAGTTCTATATCAGCAAGTGAATGACCACGATTCGTGAAGCATTGGGTTGTTGGAAGGAGAAGGCTGAATTGGAAGTGAGTAGGTTAGACTTCGCATAAGAAAGCGTTCTATGTGTTGGTTGACCTCAATGATGTGGCCCAAATGAGCTCTTGCGTTGTTGGTAGGACAACTCCGAAAAGTTGTCCTTTGAGCTGGGTAGAGTCGAGAAGAGGACTTGAGGGCAGTACCTTGTCAATTGCGTGTGAGATGACCACTATCTCCGTATGATGGTTTCCCTGGTGGTTTTAGTAGATCCAGAAGAGTAGGTAATTTGGCTGATAGATGAGGGCAATTTGCCAATTGGAAGTTGAATGGCGACCAGTTGCGAAGTGCAGGTAGAACGAGGGTTGAACTGCGAAGCAGAAGGACTTTGAAGCAAAGCCAAAATTGCAAAATGATAAGGAACGTTGCGAACAGCAGCTTGGTGATATGAATAGCAATGAAGAGCTGAGATTTAAAGGGCTTGTGTTGTTTTGTGGAAGTTTGGAGGTGTTGAACTTATGGTGTTGTTGAGGTAAGTAGGAAGAGGAAGAACACGATTGAGAGGGGCTTAATATAGGCAGAGAAGTAGGCAACGGAGGGAAGACGCTTGTCGAAAGTCAGACTCAAACCTGGAAAGCTCAAAGACTGGAATAGGTGAATTTATTGAAGCTATGGCGCAATATGATTGCGATTGAGTTGTGGAAGGTGCGGATTGACCTCTTTGTTGACAACACCAAAAGAGGTGAGAGGTTAAGCGAGTGCCAAGGAAGGCACGTTAAACCACCAAATGGAGCTTTGAAGATCATCGAAATACAAGCTATAGGGTATTCTCAATTAACTTACAGTATATGATCATACAAGTGGTCTCTAAAAACTTTATTGTCTCTGTATACAGGAAGCAGAGCGGTGATTCTACCCCAGAGTGAAGTCAACAAAACGCCTAAAGCATCTATCATCTATCATCCATTGCCTTTACCAGACTTCCTATTCACAATAGACTGCTTCAAGCTGCGGTGGCCTTCACTTTCAACAAACTTTCCGCATTCCGATACGCAAACTTCTCAAAGTCCTCCTCACCCATCAGCCCACTCTCCTTAATCACATCAATGAACTCCCGGCCTTTCTCATTCGGTGAAAAGGGATAATCAACGCTGTAAAGCACATGATTTATCGAAGTTGTCTGCAACAGACAAGCAAGAGGTGGAAGTGAGAACATCCCAGAGGTCGTGATCCAGATATTGTTCTGCCATACTTCGCGGAGGCTCCGCTTCGTTGCATTGAATCTCTCTGACACCGACACGCAGCGATCAAGCTGAAAGGGAAGCATTTCACCCATCTGGATTGAAACATCAGCCAAGTTCTCAAATGAATCTTTTCGAGAAGGGTCATTTCGACTTACGTGTCCAATAATGATCTTCAGCTTCGGATATCGATCAAACAAACCACTAGAAAACAACCTCAGGATATGCAATCCAGTCTCAGAATGCCATCCCCACCCAAACGCACTCAAGGCCAGAGCAATCTTGTCATCATAATTACCCTTGTAATGCTCCAACATCTCGTCCGAAGCAAAAGTCGGATGGATGTAAATCGGCACATCCAACTCCTCCGCCTTCTCAAAAATCGGCCAGAACTTCTCATCATCGTAGAATTGACCTTCGATGTGATTATCCACCAATGCTCCGAGAAAGCCAAGTTTGGTAACACAGCGATCCAGTTCAGCTGCTGCTGCTTTCGGGTCGATCATAGGTAGTAGTGCGAATCCGGCTAGGCGAGTTGGGTTCTTGGAAATTGCAGCTGCAAGCTCATCGTTTGCGCCAACACAAACTTCTGCAGATGCATCGATCGGACCATGCGACAGGACTTGTAAAGAGACCTCTCCCTTCTCGAGATCTTTGATACGCTCGGTACCGAGATCTGCGAGCTTGGAGACGATATGTGGTGGGAACATGGCGTACAGGTCGTCAGCTCCAGCCTGTTTGACTGCCGAGCGAGAAATGTAATGTTCTTCGAGAGTGATAAAAGGCGTCATTTTGTTGGTATGATAAGCTTGCGAAGGGAAGAATCTTGAAGATATCGTTGATACGCGAGAATAAATATTGGTGATCCCCAAGTGACGTGTGAAGCTATGCCCCGGTTTTACGTACAACCCGATAGCTCCGCCGAATCTTAACAGCGCCATAATCCCGAGTTCAGAGTAATCGAGCGGCCGAGATTGTGACATCAAAATAGGAGATAGCTGCATATCTTATAGGTACTCCGTACGGAGTTCGGTATTTTCTGTAGTACAGTCAACAGTGGATTTTATGGCTGCATAAGGGAGCCGATTGGTATAAGGACGCATCAGCTCCACTTACGGAGGAAACAGTCTACCGACTAATACCAAAGTTATATATCTACTTCGGGACTTTCAACCATGTTGGAGTCCTTCCAGAAAATTACAAGACATGCAACAATTTCTGGTCATTGGATCATGATATCATGGCATTGTTCAAGATGGAGGGGAGGACTACCAATCTCGATTCAAGTCCAGGTTGTCTTATTTTATTGTACAATGTCACCAACGTGGCGTGTGACTTGAAATGAAAAGTGCATGCATGTAAAGTGTTCTGTTCCTCCACCAATCCACCGACAAAAGCAGACTCTCATATCAAGCCCACCTTCAGGTCTTTGTGGACACAGGTGCAGCAGCTACAGCCCAACCTCGCTTTTCTTTATCCGCTAAACTCATGAGCAGCTCGATTCCACTGTCCGCGGCAAGACTCTCCAACTTTTGCCAAAGACCTCCACGAAGCGTAGATATATCGTGATCGTACTTGAACTCCATTTTGATGCTTCGTAGGCTAGGTAGCGGGCTTTCAAGTAACTTCTCAATGGCTTCAACAGCGGATATCTCGCATAGAGTTATTGTGAGCTCCTCCAAAGATGGTTAAGATCGGGGAAGTCGCTGATATAAGCTTCATCATAGACAAAACTAGTTAAGGGCTGTCCATCGCGGGTCTCTGCTGGCATAGTTAGCTAATTCTTGACTCTCGTCAAGTAATGTCACTTGGTTTCTTGAGGACATACCTTGATCAGGTCGTCCGAGCAGGATGTTGGCTGATGCAGTGAGTTTCTTGAGCACTGCAAACTCAGCCAAAGAATCGATGGGAAACTCTTCATCTTCTTCACCAAGATAAAGCTGATCTTGGGGTTGGACGATTGAGAGCTGCTCCAGACTTCCACACAAGTGCTCCAAAGCTTCAACGACATGCGGTAGTACTGGGAAGTAAGGGGCATCTGAGGGTGTAGAGTACTCGATCATGTACTCAAACGTCTTGAGGACATTGAAATAGTAAAGATATTCGCCTAATTGGCATCCTTCCATACCGCTATGGTTCATGACGAGGTCTGTAGTCTTGAAGATGAATTGTGGTAATGGAAACTTGTAAGAGGAGTGGTCTGTAGTCCTTCGATTGTCTTTATCGAAGGTGCCAATCATGTCATGGACCAAGAAGCTGGACACTGAGGGAAGGTCAAGGTATGGCAGAGTATGTACTGGCTCAATACCGTACAGTGGGACTTCTCTGCGGTCGCTGAAGATCGAGATCCTTCATAGTCTAGAAAGTGCGAACTCCAAGGGGAGTGTTGACTTGTCTGAGATTGTTGATTCCTTGGTCTTGTCGACAAAACCCTCCTCCTCTTCTGTGTATCGAATGGAGAATGCGGGAAGAGCCATGGCATCGCTGGATATCAGTGAAGGATTGTTCTGTAATTTTGCCGCACGGCATAAGACTCTCTCCTTGAGCAGTAAGACTCGCAGTAGCTGGAATTGGTCTGATTCAATTCCTGCAGATTCGGCAGCAAGCAAAGGAGGATTGGCGCGAGGTTTTCCAGATGCCATACTACAGGACTTTTTTTTCCCCCATATAATTTCATCGTCGAGACGTGCCTCTGTAGGCTCATAGACCTAGCTAGCCGCCGAGAACAATCTGGAGAGTTCTTCCGTGTCAAAGACGCTGGTAGCAAGGTCCTCGTCATCACTATTGGCGGTGCCGATCCCTATATGACATAAGGAATTAGCAATGATCCAGAGAACCAAAGTCACAAAATGCTTACATGACTCACATGACTCGACATGACGACCAAGTTCGGGCTTGGTAAGAATTGTTCGCAGGACCAGCGGCAGAGAATCGCGATGAGGGGTCTTCAATTCAACGTATAGGTAGGGCTCTGCGAGTTCGCGGAAAGCTCGAGATACCAATGAAAGAGCCGCCAGTGTCGGGATAACATCGACTTGACTGATGATGATGAGAGGGATCTCTTGAGGCACTTTACTGCTGAACTGAGCCTGCCTGATTTCGGTACCGGGAATGTCATCAGTCGGGCTGTGGACACTGAGAAGCTCATGCTGGTCGTGTCTAGTGACTGATGGCATTTCGAAGTCGAACTGGAAGCCTCATCAAGTCTGCTAGACATCGTCGATGTTGTATCAGATTTAGTGTTGTCAGAACGATTGATGACATTGACGTCTAGCTTCTCAGCGCGATTCCGCATGGATGTTGACGCCATCTTGATGTCGAACTTCGTAAAAGTTTTGAAGTGGTGATTGCGAATGATCGAAGACGAAATCGAGGTAGTTGTAGAAGCAGTGGTAACAACACGCTCTCTTAAGTACAAGCTAAGCATGCTCCTTCCCTTCGGCGTGCTCAATTCCGCCGGCTAGCGTTGTTTCCGAGAATTGACATGGGACGTGACAATTAGGGATTGGACGGAGCAATGCTTGCTAAGAGCAATTGAACCTACAGCAACCAGAAAAATCGCTCCCGAGGCTGAACTGTGGCCATCAGAAGATGGAGCCCTGTCTCTACCAGCAAATGTACCGTCAGCTAGCAAAATATGGAAATTCCAAGCTTCGACCAAAATCGATTTTGAAAGTAAACACCACGTGACCGTGGAAGCGACATTGAGTGCCCAGCGTGTCGCTATGGGCGTTCAGTAATGTGATGATGACTGCCCACTTGGGTGCACCCATTGCTGCTAAGGTCCTCTTCTAGCTCACCAAGAAAACTCGCTTCAGAAGCGAGTACAAGATATGGCAGTATATAACAGTCAACAGTGGCATTCATCAACTAAACAATACACATCTCCACCATCCAATATACACACTTTCTCTTCCCAAACGACCTGAAACATCCATCTCCCACCAAATAAAGACATCTACAATCCTCACCTCCGCACCCAGCCATTACTCACGACCATCAACACCACGGCCGTTACAACAAACAAAAGTTATCTAAGAAGTCGCATCAAACGAAACAGGAGTAGAGTCCTGTCCGGCAGCAGCAGTATCAAGCTTGACATTGTTCGCAAGCTTAGTCTGCTCAGCAGCAAGATCTCCGTCATCGCCACCCTGAGCAGCCTCGACCTGGATACCGAGGACCTCTGCGGTGAGCTTGAGGACCTTGTTCTCGATCTTGCCGTTCTATTTATGTTATCATTGTTAGCAAGTATGCTTAATCTTTGGGATAGTAATATAGGCGAGGAGTAGTCCAGGATGGAGAGGGAAAGGGAAAGTTTACCTGGAGCGCAGTAGCAGCATCACCAGTGGCAGCATCAATAGCAGGGTTGAAAGCCTGGACTTCCGCATCCTCAGCAGCGTCATGGATACCCTTGATGACCTTGAGGTCATTGGCTGAGACGGCAGCGAGGTTGTTCATGTCGATGTTGGCGAAGAGGGCGTTAGCCTTTGTCTGAGCGTCTCCGGCTGTTGGGCCGGAGATCTGAAAGTCGTTGTAGGCCGAAGCGGAGAGGACGTCGCCTCCAGCAGCAGCGGCGGCGGCGGCTCCATCTAATGTTGCGTGAGTTGAAGATAAGAGGAAAAGAGAGGAGGGATGGTTTGTTACTTACCAGTTGAAGCGGCGGCAGTGGCATCAGCGGTTGCGGATGCGGATGCAACAGCTATTTTCGATTAGCATTGTACGAGAACAACACACAGAACAGAACATACCAGTAGCGACAGCGGCAGAATCGCAAGCAGCGACGGTGGAAGAAGCAGCAGCCTTGTTCTTCTTAGGCATAGGGGAAGAAGCCACAAGGGCAAGAAGGGAGAAAGCAAGGATAGAGCTAGAGAATTGCATCTTGAAGTCTGGTGGAAAAAAAAAAGGATTGTTGGTCTGGAAATAAGTTTGAAGGATGTAAATATAGACAATAAAATAAGTTTGAATGAACAGATCAACTGTACGAAAGAATGTGATTGAGTAGAAATTGAGTAGAATGAGGGAAGGACTTGAAGACTGTAGAGCGCGGCTGGAGAAAGGAAGAATCTTTGTTGCATGAGGAGGAGGGCACTTATATACATACTATCGTCCAGGTACCAGGGTAGGTAGATACTGTAAGCACGTTCCATGCTGTTGAACTCTCCAGTGAACTGAACAGAATCGCAAACGGACCGACAGTCCAGAACAGAAGCCATTCCGAGATGCATTGACAAAGTCGATTGGTTTCCCCGTCTCATCTTTCCCTCCCTCCATCTTGACTCGTCCGTTGTCCTCCCAGCAGCCAGCCTGCCAGTGCAAAAGCGCCATCGCCAAGTCCTGCCCAGACACAAAAGCACGACGAAGCTTCTCTGCCAACGCAAATCCGCGATCCGAGCGGCAAAAGTCCAGCGTGAAACCTCACTTAAAGCGCAAACAGAGACCGAAGCAGGCAAGCGGGCGATCATACAACAGCACCAAGTAAGACAGGCGCCCTGCGCCTCAAGTTCCGATCTGCATCGAATCTTGGTAGAGGGATCATACCCGCGGCTCGGCGGGTGCTTGTCTTGTCTCGGCGTGCTGGGCGTTCTCATTCGAGGAAGATCATGATGGAGTTTCAGACTTGGCGGCGAGGGGACCTGGTGCTGTGGTTCACCCGTTTTTGTTGCGGGAGGCGAGGTTTCATGTTATCAGATGAGATGTCGTGAAACCTGCAAAGTCCACATTTAAACGAGACGAGGGCAAAAGACAAACGGAACGACAGCAGAATATCCCATCCATCTCATTAAAGGTGCAACCGGTTCAGACGGTACCGGACCACAAACTGACAATCTGGCACATGGAGTTTAATTTTTGACGCATCTGATCACAGTGGAGACGTAGATTTGAGTTCACGATTTCGATAATGGTAGGCTTTGCGAAGGGCTCAATTTCATCCGAGAAACAGCCTCACTCACGTGCTGGCATGGTTCGCGATCTCAACTACCAGGATCCGGTCAAACCTGGTTTGCGGAATGCATAAAGGTAGCATTACCGCTCGGTGATGAGCAGGTTGGTAGATCAGTTGTTGAATCAGGGGGATGTGAAGGCGTCGTTATTTTTGGATGCAACTATCTCTCGGAACCGATTACTGAGACAGCTAGAAGATTTGTTGCCGTAGCTCACGGCATAATCATGCTCTTCTACATGCACAAAAGCGACGCTTAATATGTGTTAGTATGTTCACAGGATTCAAATGCACAGGAGATGGAATTGTCTTCAAGTGTGTTTTTGGTTTCTTGTTTTCTATTGACAAGACTGCAAAATAGTCCTTCGTTTGATGCAATTAATACAGATAGACGGTATCAAAGGGGGTGCCCAAGTACCCATCCAAACGCCCTAAACGCCTTTGCTTTTATCCATGCAACCAACCACTGCTCGCTCTCATATCTCATCATTCATTTCTTGAAATGCTCTGCTATGCACAACTCGCTCCTTAATCCTCCCTCTCTCTAATCGTAGAGCTCCATTTCATTTTCATCACCACCCAATGCCTCCGTAACATCCGCATCATCCATCTCCTCATCATCGCTGCTCGTGTCAGATTCTTCATGATTGGACAGGACACGGATCCGATTGTTGTCCATGACGACTCTGGCCGTCTCTCCATCCTTGATTGAACCTCTGAGGATGAGGACAGCGAGCTTGTTGAGAACTTCGGTCTCGATGAGTCGGGCGAGAGGTCTGGCTCCGTAGCTTGGATGGTAGCCAGCATTTCCGAGGTAGTCGCGTACGGCCGGAGAGCAGTCGATAGTGACATTTCTGCCGTTGGTTGCTAGACGCTTCTGGATTTCACCGAGGCGGACGTCCACGATCTTGCGGATTTCGGTCTTGGATAGACGGTTGAAGATGATGGTCTCGCTGATACGATTCAGGAACTCGGGCAAGAAGTAGTCCTCCAAGGCCTTGGTGACGAGAGCCTTGGTCGTGTCGTCGATCTTGCCGCTGGCTGTCGTGGCTCTTTGAAGGTATTCGGCGCCGATGTTGGATGTCATGACGACGATGCAGTTTCGGGCATCGATGACACGTCCTTGTCCATCAGTGATACGACCATCATCCATGAGTTGGAGTAGAATGGTGAGGACTTCCTTGGCGGCCTTCTCAACCTCATCAAAGAGCAAGATTGAGAAAGGCTTTCGGCGAAGAGCTTCCGTCAATTGTCCACCAGCATCGTGACCGACGTAGCCAGGAGGAGCACCAATCATGCGACTGACTGTGTGACGCTCTTGGTACTCGGACATGTCGAGTCGGATCATAGCCTTCGGGTCGTCGAACAGGAACTCGGCAAGAGCCTTCGTGAGAAGGGTCTTACCGGTACCAGAGGGACCGCAGAAGAGGAAACTGGGAGGTTGATTTGGGTTTGCCAGTCCAGATCTCTGAAGACGGATCTTGTCAGAGACAGCTTTGACAGCCTCTCTCTGACCGACGACGATCTTCGATAAGACCTTCTCCATCTGCAAGAGCTTGTCCTTCTCGGTAGTCTTGAGTCTGTTGACAGGGATACCAGTAGCACGAGCAACGATCTCGTTGATTTGATCTGGACCAACAACATCGGTGATCAGCGATCCGCCGGAGTCTGGGTTGTTTGCGCTCAAAGCTTGGTCTGCAAGCAATTTCTCTTTCTCCAATTGCTTGATGAAAGCTTCTTGCTCGGGAATGGCGTAGTACGTCAAGTCGGCAGCCTTCTGATCATCTCCCATTCGCATAGCCTCGTCCTTCTTGACACGGAGTTGGTCGAGTTTGACTTTGGCTTCCTGGATGGACTTGCTTCGGTTTTTCTCGCTCTCGTACTTCTCACGAAGAGGTCGGAGTTCCTCCTCGCAGTTGCTGGCGTCCTGCTTGGCTTGCGCGAGACGAGCCTTGGAAGCATCGTCCTTCTCTCGTGACAAGGCGTGGATCTCAATCTTGAGTTGTTGAAGCTTGCGGTTGAGATTGTCGAGTGCTTCGGGAAGTGATTCTCGTTCGGTCTTGACTGCAGCAGCGGCCTCGTCTATGAGATCCACAGCGGAGTCGGGAAGTCGTCTCTGGGTGAGATAACGAGCAGCCAGAGTAGCGGCAGCCACAATAGCACCATCTGAAATAGTGATACCGTGGTAAACCTCGTACTTCTCCTTCAGACCTCTCAGGATGGAGATGACCTCGGGTATCGTGGGCTCCTTGACGAGAACTTGTTGGAAACGTCTCTCAAAGGCCGCATCCTTCTCGATGTACTTTCGATACTCGGCGAGCGTCGTAGCACCAATGCAGTGAAGTTGTCCTCTCGCTAACATGGGCTTGAGCAGATTTGCGGCATCCATGCCACCTTCACCCGTCGATCCAGCACCCATGAGAAGATGCATCTCGTCGACGAACAGAACAATGAATTCCTTCGATTGCTCAATTTCGTTCAAGAGACCCTTCATTCGCTCCTCGAACTCTCCTCGGTACTTGCTACCAGCAACAAGCGAGCCGACATCCAGAGAGAGCAATTTGCAGGCGGCGAGATTGTCTGGTACATCATTGTTGACGATACGCTGTGCCAGACCCTCTACAACAGTGGTCTTTCCTACACCAGGTTCTCCGATCAGGACTGGGTTGTTCTTTGTTCGTCTGGAAAGAATTCGGACGACTCGGCGGATCTCCTCCTCTCTGCCAATGACGGGGTCAATCTTGCCCTCTCTTGCCATGGCAGTCATGTCGATGGTAAATTTCTTCAAGTTCTCAAATTCCTCCTCCGTGTCCGCAGTCTTCGAGTCGACTCTGCGGGTACCGCGGATATTCTGCACGGCTTCCTGGAGGACCTTGACGTTCGGAATATTGCCCTCCTTCAGTGCAGCCTGGCATGTTGGATCCTCTGACAGAGCAATGATCAAGTGATCGACTGCAATGAAAGAATCCTTCTGCACCTTCTGTAGTTCGTTGGCTCCTCTAAGGACTTTCGTAAAAGAGGGTGCCATGGCTATCTGGTCTGGTGGGGGGTTCTGACTCGGTAGTCGGACGAGGGCTCGATTGAGTGCTCTTTGGAAGGCTTGAGGGTCGCCATGAGCCCGCTCGACGACTTGTCTGAATAGTGATTGTGAGGCGGATCCATGGGAAGCGTTGACTGTTGCTTGCTGGTCCTTGGACTCGTCGATGGGAGGGTCGAGTAAACTGGAGGCGAGATGGAGGGGTAGTAGTTGTGGGTGAGCATACTGTTCTGCGATAGCCATTGCATCGGACAGAGCCTTGCTCGCCCTATCGGTAAAGTTCATGTTTGAAGTCATTTTGCCGACGTGATCAGAGTGTGATCAGTGTGTTGTCGTGAAAGTTCGTGAGGTCGTAACTTGTGGAAGTGTGTTGTGACCAAGTTTTGGACCACTTCAAGTACGTATGGTATTGGTAATTCAACCAGTGAGTGTACTGTATTGTATCGAGTGTGTGTGAGATAGTCTGGAGGCAATATCAGTAGCAGGAGGCGATGATTTTATAGCCAAAATGCTTCTCATCCAGAGGTAACGAGATGTATCTGGTGTTGTCTGGAAGGAAAGAAAAAACAGCAGGTTGACTTGTTCCAGCAGCAGCCAGTGCCAGCCAGTACCAGCTAGAAGCTGCTAGAGCTACAACTGTTTCCAGGGACTGAACAGCCAATCCTCACCCCACCATCAGGCTCAGGCGGGGGCCCACCCAAACAGCGCACCGTGACCTCACCTACAGGGCTCCATTGGGCTCAGCCTCGCCAAGATAGCGGCCTGGAAATGGCGGTCACGCCTAAGGACACCAGCCGGGTCAAGTGCAAGTCCCATCGCGCTAACTCCTTACAGCAATACAATATTCAAGCATCAGAAACCCCAGACAACATTTCCACCACAGCCGTCAACCACGGCCAGAGACCACCACGCCATGAAAGTTCCCAAGTTACCTGCAGGGGAAATCGCCCGGCGAGCAGCGCAAGCAACAGAATCCGTCGAAGCAGCAAAGATAGCACGAGCCGCCTCAATCGCAGCAGCAAGAGCGAGTGGGATCAAGAAAAAGCAGACTCCTAGACCCGAACATGGCCAGCAGATATTCGTGTTCAATCACCTACAAAAGAACCATGTAGTGTATTCTTTGACGAGAGCTATGAATGTATATTGTCCCCTCTTTCTCTCCCCGTTCCTGTCTCCTTTTCCTCTTTTCAATCCCTTACAATTGCTCACACCAAGCCCTTGGTTCTCCTTTATTGAACAATATGCTGATGAGACCTTGGAAAACAGAACAACGCAGCCCTCTCTCAACTCCCCTTCAACGGCAAGAAATCCGTCCCCGCTGCCCTCCGCAAAGACCTCTGGCACCCCTTCGCACACATCAAATTTCCCCCCGGCACCGGCCACATCGGTCTCTCCGCCTTCCAAAAGCTGCGCGAGTATCGCAAGAGACACGAACTTGAATGGGGCGATGACATCCTCTTGGACGCAAAAGGCGAGACGCGCAAATTGAAAGATAGAGCGAAAGCGATATGCGATCAGAAGGCGAATAGCGTCGCGGATATGGCTGCTGTGTTGAATAGGCTGGCGGTAAAGGAGGAGAGTTTGAAGCCTGTGCCGAAGGCCCCGAAGGGAGAAAGTATAGGGTTGGCAGGCGAGGGGGAAGGTGTTGATGTGCAGATTCTCTGGGGGGATTTGCACGATGCAGAGTACGCAGAGAGGTGGGCGGGGAATGTTGAGCATGGGTTGATGCCTGCGCCGGAGGTGAGGAAGAGGAAGAT
This sequence comes from Cadophora malorum, assembly GCA_017365405.1. NCBI lineage: Eukaryota > Fungi > Ascomycota > Leotiomycetes > Helotiales > Ploettnerulaceae > Cadophora > Cadophora malorum. The sequence continues at coordinate 17,371 of JAFJYH010000015.1, read as the reverse complement.
TTGGGAGTCGAGGAGGAAGGATCCGAGGGCTTTGGAGGTGGAGGAAGTACAAGAGCAGGAGATGGATGAAGAGCAGATACTCTCACCTGGACAAGCAAAACGTATAACCGACCATTCAAAGCGCGAGGCACAACACGCCCTCAGCGACGCGGAGAAAGCACAAAGCGACCTCGCAACCGCGCAATCCCTAAACATCACCGTCGAACAACTCGCGGCTAGAAGACTCGCTAAGCTAGAGCAGAAGCAGGCTGCGAGAGAGGCGTATGAGCAGAGGATGGCGGAGCGGGCGGAGAAGATCAACAGTGATCCGGAGTGGTATGAGAAAGTTAAGCGAGAGGGGGAGAGCAGGAGAGCAGAGAAGAATCTATTGTAAGCTCTAGTGTATGAGGACTTGAGGAAGCATATATAAGTGTACAGTATCATTAGAAGCCAGCCAAAGGCCAAGCCAGACTAGGCCGGGTAGATGCAATGAGATGAAAGCATGGGATGGCGCTTGTATCACATAGAAAAAGAGAAAGGATGGAAATGTATATCCGCTGATTGGACCTCGGAGAAGAACGATCATATCATCTATTTCACGAAGGATTGAAGATGTCTGTGCTGAGAAGTTATCAGACTCTTTCAGAGCCTGCTGATTATTGCTCGGTCAGTAATCTAAGAACATTCACCATCTCTCCATGTCAGTCGCAGAATCGAACACAGACAGGCAAACGTCAGAGAAGAGTCACTGACTAGACTTGAACATGTGGGCAGTGATCTCCATATCTGAGCCACCATCTTGATGTGCTACATATTCAGAACTTACACAAAGCCTGTGAAGTTCAAGATCGAGCCACGTCCAACATCGCAGAAAGCGGCACATAGATTGTGCAAGGTCTATCCCGCCATAGCATCATGAACGTGAAGGAAGATTCTTGAGCGCATGCCGTGTACTCAATTTCCAAAAACCCATGACAGTAACTATCAGAACGATAGTAAGGACAAAGTACAGCCACACCCAATCAGAAACATGATCTCCCGGCCGTGTCGGCTTGAAGTCTAGGAACGAGGTGCTAAAGAACGTCTAACCAGAACTTTCAGTAATCGATTTCAATCTCAATCTCCATGATGAGTAACTCTTGGAGGAAGACGAAGTTCTGACGAGAATCAAGAAAGTGACTATAAACTTACAGCAACGAAAGTCGGAGGCAGGAAGAACAGCGTGACAGCAGCTATGACGCGCATAGTGGCCGAGTCCCTCGCAGCAGCGATCGCAACCTCCCTCATTGCGAGATTGTCTTCTCGGCTCAATTGAGCGATGTCCATTGACTGTTCGGCGACTTGGGCTGACCTCTGGGAGATCTCGAGATTGATGGCGCTGTCACGTTGCGAGATGAGACTATAGACCTGCAAGGTCCCGAATTAGCTACTGTATCTTCAGTGAAACGCAAGCGAGAAGTGTCTACCGTCTGAAGGAGAGCCTCAGCCCGTCGAGTGAGGTAATCGCTCCGGGCTTGTATACCATCATACCAACTTTTGAGATGCAGGATCTTCTCCATGACAACTTTGGCATTTTGCGTATACTTAGTCTCTGAGCCGACTGGCTCCAGTTCTACCATCTTCTCGATATCTCGGAGTAGACTCTGGGAGGTCTGGCAAGCTTGGCTGTAGTATGCAAGCTCGACGAACAGAGTATTCAAAGAACGTGTGGCGCCGAGGAGGTCTAAAGTCTTGATGTCGAAAGGGCCGAGATCGGTCGCCCAGGTGTCCATGTTCAAGGAGTTGCCGACTTCCCAAACATCATTGTGTCGGACTTTGATTCGGTTGGAGAAGTCATCAGCTGTGTACTCCAGGGCAGCCAGTGGTGCTGCACTCCAATGTGGTGTCAGAGCACCATCCAGCAAGAAGTCAATGAATGAGTCTGCGTCATGTTGGTTGGCGCCGAAGACAAGAGCCACCGTGTAATTCTTGGTCATATGATGAGAGATGATTATGCTCATGGAGGACTTGCCCGTAGCATTCTGTTGGAAGATCCATTCTATTTCATGTTAGAAAAGTCTCTTCTGAAACAACCTGGCCTATGTGGTCAGTAACATACGTGTACGTTCTCCTAAAGAAGACTGGCATACAGCTGACAAGCCAGTATAGAGAACTTTAAAAATCGACGACGGGAAGTTATATTGCTCTGCTAGCTTCATGTATCCTTCCTCAGTCATAGGAAGAGGTAAAAGGCCGTCTCTTGGATCGCGCGAGCGCAAGCAGATTCTGTTGATCAGTACATCATTCTTTTCAAGGTGCATCGTACCTACATGACTTTGGTGCCATCATCAACGTCTTCGTCCGTAAGTGCAATTTCGAGGAAATCTGCTTCCACATCGCAATCTATTCTCTTGTGGCTCCGAAGGCCAGCATTACCATGACGAGAAAGCGGGATTGGGTCAGGGGCGTACTGATATTGCTGTTAGGTCTTATGTAGCGAGCCTGGCTAGGATTCTGTACTCACAGTCTTCCAAATTTCTAGACATACTGCTCCGTTAAAGGCCTCGAAAAGTACGTCTCGAGGCAGTTCCGTCCAATTATTCCGGGGCCTGTCACACTCAGTCGGTTTGTCATTGACGGATGGTGGTCCATCGGCGCGACGGAAGCTCATAATAGTCGCATCCGCTTTCGACATCCTGTATAGAATGTAACAAAAAAATGTGACTCTCTGAATGGAACAAGGCTCTGTATGAATTCGAAAGGCAGGGTGATCTTTTCGCGGGGCTGTGTGAAAACAATAAAGAGCCCTGGTTGGCCAGCCTGCTGTGGCTTCATGCATACTATCCTCAGCTCGTATACCGCCATTGAAGGATCCTTTCGCGTGATTCGAGGTCTTAAATTATAGGACAATCTGGCATGACACGGAGCCTCCGACTGCCACGAGGCAGACCATGACCCCTTAACATTCTTATAAGAGTCTTAGAATCGGATGAGGTGTTGATAAAGTCCGATCGCAGTAAATCCTTGATGGTGATGCTGAAGAAATAAACGAGGGTGAAGGAGTGGAAGTCGAAGTGATACATAAAACAACCACTGGCATGGCACGGAATCGAGATCATTGTGAAACCATAGCATCGTATGAATAAAATCATGGAATGTGACAAAGTAGCAAATCGATTACAATTTCCACTGCCCCCAAGTACCAAGTCAAACTCGGCCATTGACATATCAGGTCACCCCTTTTCCTCCTTCATGACTGCCATCCATCATGAATCGTAAAAAAGTCATACAATACCGCAAAACAGACCGATTCAGGAAGCCGAAAATGTAAGCTGAAGGCAGAGCGTGGCCATGTCGAGTACAGACCAACAGAACTATACCGAGCTCTAAACCTTGATAGCGAAAGACTTCAAATACTCATAATCAGGAATATTCGCCTCAACACACTCCCTGATAACTTTAGCGCCTTTGACGCCGTACTTCTCGCGCCACTCTGCATCTTCGGTTTCTACAGTCTTGGATTTCTTTTTCTTGGGCAATGGCATTAGTATCGTCCTAACTTCTCTATCCATAACAAGCGAGAATCCCAAGATGTAAGAAGACAGAGAAGGGAGGGAAGAGGGAAGAGAAAGAAAATATTGGCAACGCGAGACTCACATGTGCAGCATCTCTTGGCTTGAGAGAAGTACTGTTGATAGCATCCTCATGGAAGCCCTTCCACTTCTCAAAAGCATCTTTGGCGCGCTTGTGATCATCTTCGGTGTCCCAGTTCAACATGTCTGGGGTGAAGTCGATACCAACTTCCTTGCAGTAGGCGGAGATAATGCCCTCCGGATTGTCCAAGAGATCGTCTGCGTCGACGACAGTGATGCTGACTTCTCCATTCTTCAAGTCTCCGTGGTTACCAGCGAGGTCTGGGCCAACTTGCTTGTCCTTGACCAGGAAGTCGAAGACTCGGCGGAGCTCGTCATAGCCCGCCTCGGCGGGCATGAAGTTATAGAAGCCAGTAATGGAGTCCAAGGGTGGAATAGTGCAGCGGAAGTAGGATGGAATGCTGTGACGGGGGTGACGAATGAGGAAAGTGAAGTGGAACTGCTTCAAGATCTCTGCCGGGACAACGGTGGGATTTCCGGGCTCAGCAGCTGTGTCGTATGGGTAAGGTGCCTTGGTATGTCCATTGGTGTGCCCATTGGTATGGCCATTGGTAAGGCCATTGGTGAGGCCATTGGTGAGGCCATTGGTGTGGCCATTAACCACACCATTGGTCTCACCGTTTGTTCCGACTCCCTTCTTCACAGTCTGTCCTCCAAGGGATGGAGCAATGGTTGCTGGCTTTCCATTGGGAGGGACCAAGTAGTGCGTGATATCCTTGATGAAGAGTCGTTTCCCCTGCACGAGATGAGTTTCCGCACGACGAGATGGCAGTCAATAGTCAAGACGTCCGTCAAGGAGGGGTCAAACTGGCTGGCAATGAAAGTAATGTCTGGTAGTCATGGGTAATTTGTAATATTGCTGAAGAATTCCATACCCTCCATGCTTGTATATAGGATTGATAAGAGCGACAACACTGAAGCACTTGCTTGTGTATGTTGATGAAAATATTCGGCCGGATCCGTGCTAGTGCGGGGTAGAGATGAACCGCGGAAGAGAGGGGCAATATCGAACCTCTTTGCCTTCTCTCTCAATCCTCTCGAATATGGTTTTGAATGTACTATTTGCGAACCCACTCTCCTCGCGGGCTTTCTCGTCTTCTTCGTATCTGGGGCTCAACCTCTCGGGGCCAAAGTAGAAGGCGTCACCGAATGGTTCGTGAACACATGTGAGAGTGTCTTGTCGAGTCATGAAGACCTGCAATAGTATCGTTAGCTGGTGTAGAGGAAGTCAATTGGGTAGGGTGGTTCCGACTCGTTCAAATGCTGTACTGCATGCCCGCGGATGGGTTGCAACAAAGATAGGTTTGGTAGACATAATGTCTAGTCCTCAAGTAGTAGGCGTGAGAGCAGTCTATGTTTCAAGTAGCTCGACCTTCGCTAGATCAATTGGCCGGTTTTCAGGTCAATGACAATTTTCCGAGATACGTTGATATTACTCAACGGCGGATTTGATGATCTTGGATTCTTTCAGATCTGATGATGGAGGATAAAAGAACAGGTTAAGTAGGAGGGAGTAGATCCCAAGCGGGCGCTAGAGGAACTAGCAGGAACGAGTTTGATGGTCTGGACAGACGGCAGTGGAAAGCAAAAACAAGACAAGAGACGGCAGGAACACTTGTCCATCTGACCAACGACTCAAGAAAGAGTTGGACATGCCAGCAGATTCTCATCCCATATGCCTGAAGATGTGGTCCTGTCTGGCAAGGATTTCGCGCCAATGCCGTAACATCAGCAGCGATTGTTGTGTTGAGATGGAGATGATAGAGGAGCCGAATACGTCAGAAGGGTAGAACTCTGAAGCTTCATTCGCCCCTCGGTATGCCGGCCCCACCCAAACGCCTCCCCAAGGATTTCTTGCAGTCCCAGTCCAATATTATTGAACCGTGGAAGCTTGATTGGTTGCACGGGAAAGTCGTCGTGACAGATTTGTCGTGGAACCGTGTTCGCTGGGACGATTTGGGACAGAATAAGAAGCTTCACAGAAGCAATATTGACAGTTTAAGGTTCGATATCGCGGGGTGGGTTGAACAGCGTCCTATCCAAGAGTCTTTATAGGTTCATGCAACTATGTCGTGATAGACCGCGTGGATGACGAACGGAAGAGGCGTCGATGTATATGGTCAGGCGGAGGGTCGTGTGGTGGGGGGGTAGGAAAGGGCAGAGATAGATAAGATGGGACGAGTGATGAGAGAGTGAAGGGAGACGAGAGCGCAGGGAAGCGAGAGAAGAGGAGAACTTCACTGTGGTGCGAAATTCAGTGAAGGAAGATTGGTAACAAGCAACTCTCAACACCTCAACAGCGGTGTTCCCTCCGACCATGAAACCAACAGAGACCAACACATAATAGAAACACTGAATGACGAAATGAGATTAAGGTTTTCTTGTTTCCACAGTACTGATCGTACAGTAAGAAGCTGTGTGTATCTTTGAGAGAAATGAGTGTCCAAGCCCAAGTCGGTGTCTGTAGGACCCTCCCTCGTCTTGGCGGGGGTGATCAGTGTCACCGCTGATGTTGCTGTTGTGGTGCCCTATATCGCCTGGAAAGGGTGCTGCCAGAGATAAGATAAACACCCTGTAAATCGCCGGTCGGGACTCAATCTGTGGCTCGAGCATGGACTGATCTAGCCATCTCGATCAAAAATAACTTTAACTCTATCTTGACGGCCTGCCATGGCAATCTGACGCAGGTCATTTGTCCCATCCCCATGAGTCGATATCCATTATCATGGCTGAGTATCTGGGGAAAAGGAGGCTGTGCTGGATGTTTTGGTGGTAGGGCGGGTAGGGTGCTGCGTAGTGCCGTCACAGGCGAGTGTCTGCGCCCTGAGCGATGCGAGGATGAGGACGATGTGGGATGGGTGCGATCTCCGGTGCGTCCACCGCTTCTTCGTGGCTTCTGGAAGATTTCCTAGAAACCGTTTCACTCCACTTTTGTTGTGCCCATTCTGCTGACTCTGACCGCGAATCCATTTCAACTCAAGTGCCCACTTTCATTCCGTGATAGCCGTTCTGTTGTGTCCGGATTTAAGTCGGATATCTTGGCTCTTGGTTGGACGACTTGGACAGTTATAACCGGCAGACCAGGGGTTGCGTTGCGTACTGTACCTCGCTAGAATCGCTAGAAATCACTAGTAACTCTCCAGAATCGCAAGGAATTGACGAATAATGACTAATTAATTGCTTGTACTAGAAGAGAAACGAAGAATCTATTTCTGTTGACACCGAGCTCGCCACCAAGGTTGCTCTGTACGGAGGTATACGCGAGGAACATGATCTGTACGGGACCGACATCCCCAAGCAAGGACAAGTCAACAATCTCTCGGTTGTTTGACTTTATCCTGACATGAAGCCATTCCAAGTCTTCCAAGCCCAAACCGCCTCAGCCCAGGCCATTCGGAATGTCCATGGCATTTCAGCCACTCCATCACGTGGAAAGTCTCCTCAAATGAGGATAGCCCCCGATCCCGGACCTGGTCTCTGAGCGGCCCTTAGAGGGGTGGAGCGGACTTGGCTGCACAACTTTGCACAATTTGCCCCGCTTCTCTCAGCCTTGGAGGGGAATGCCAATGCTCTTCCTGCTGGGATCTCTATTCTAATTCATGCTAACTACGATTATTACTGTACTACGTACTGTAGGGCAGATCATCTCCCTCAACGAGCGTTGTCGCAATCCACTTTCCAGTGCCGATTCTCCTGTGCCCTTACCCATCCTGCCATCTCCAATCCAATTCTTCTTGTGCTCTGGATTCGACACGACTCGACCATCAGACGGCAGTGGTTCTCCGTCACGATTGTTCCGCCGTGAGAAGTGCATTTCCGAGCCACAGTTCCACTCCCTAGGATCTGTAGGGCCAGAGTAGCGGGCGCCTCTTCCTGCATGCCAAGATATAACACCCTACGAGACCCTTAATCGAGAACAATGACGAGGAGATGAGTAAGGTGAAGACAGCCCAAGAAGCTTCCCATGCTCCATGCCACAGACAAACCCAATCGATTATTTCAATTCCAACCGAATCGCAAACCTAATCCAATTAATCCCAGCCCAACAATCCCAGCATCATCCACATCATCCGTACAGAATACGTTAGGATACGCTGTAACCCTGTCCTCGCTCTTCTGGACTTCCGAGCCACGATCAGATCTCTCAGTTCGAGCATCGCAGTCGCAGTCGCAGTCGCAGTGCAGTGCAGTGCAAGCCTCCCTGACCCACCTTTGCAAGGCGCAAGCCGCAAACACCCCCCGGTATCAGCCACTGAGCTGCATGCACAGGCCCGTCAAGACGTCACGTTCCCTTACCCTTTCTACTTTGATCCTAGCTAGAGGGGGGTCGGAGTAAACTATTATTGATACCGTTCTCCGTGTTCATTACAATACAAGACCCTACAGGTTTCCTTCGTCTTCTTAAGCTTCTTTCTTGCTCCCCCTCGCTGCTCACCACTTACTCACTCACTGCCAGTACTGATTGATCGTTGCCTGCAAGTCGGGAACCACAGGACCAGTGTCAACGCTCATTCACAATCCAATCCAGGCCAGTCCATTTGTAATCGAGCGGGCCCTCTACGATACAATCGCCGGATCCACAGCTCCTTCTGCCCCTACAACTGCATCTTATCTTGAGCCAAAGACTGGCTCTTGTTGCTTTTGTCCAAATTGCATGGCTGGCGACATGTTTGGTCAGAACTCTCGACCTAGAGCCGCAGCTCCTTCGAATACTAGTGGCCAATCCTCACCCGAACCGTTTGATGGAGAAGACGATGCAAGCTCTGCGGCGCAATGGCAGTCGCAAGACACAACTTCGCCCAATCCAACATCTCAACCCATTAGGAACACTGCGCCTCTACAAAAACGCCGACGAGTGACTCGTGCTTGCGATGAGTGCCGGAGAAAGGTATGCCTTCTCATATTTTCTTGGGTGTTCAACGGTGGCGTTGGTTCGCATTGGACCGTTCACTAATCCAGGTCCTAGAAAATCAAATGTGATGGAAAGCAGCCATGCACCCATTGTACTGTCTATAGCTATGGTATTTCTCGCGAATCACATCAACTCGTCGTTTTGGCTAAGTCACAGTAGATTGTACATATGATCAACCTTCCAATAGACGAAGGAACCCTGCGCCGCAATATATCGAAGCATTGGAGACTCGTCTGCAACGTGCAGAGACCTTACTCAGATCAGCTTTGCCGAACGTTGACCTAAACGACCCGAATATTGATGCTGTGATTCAGCGACGGCGTCAAGCCGGGAGAGGAAACCAGCCTATGGGACAGTCCGGAAATGCTTCCGATGAATCTGAACATGATGCGCAGCTACGCTCAATGATTGAATCAACTGGACAGCTCGACCTGGACGAAAGTGGTCATTGGGATTTCCATGGAGGATCATCCGGGACAGTTTTTGTCCGTCGAATGCGTGAACAGTTTGGAGGCCTCTTAGGAAATAGTGAACAGAGTGGCCCATTGTTCCCTCGGATCCCTCGGCCAAGTGGTATTCCGAACTTTGAATCGCCTCGGTCCATGACCGACAGTCCCATGGAAAGTGGGTTGGCCAATACGATAGATCTCCCAAGCCGGCAGACTGCAAGAGCATTATGTGATGACTCTCTCAATTGCGCATGTGCCCTGCTACGCTTCGTTCATCAGCCAAGTTTCTATGAAATGTTTGACAGAATGTACGATGTTTCCCCGGAGAACTTTGAGGATGCTGAGAATCGATTCTTGCCACTTCTCTATACTGTCTTGGCTGTTGGATGTATGTTCCATACCGAATCAGGACAGTCTTCCAACGAAACAGACCAGCATACCTATATGTCTGGCATTGATGAAGGGTGCGTTAATATCTTTCTTAACTTGTCAAGTCTTTTAGTCTACTAGGGATACAATTGTTTGGGGGCGAATAAGTATGGATCTGATCAAGCATTGATATTGTGATAATGTGGAAATCCAGGTTTACTTTGTCTTTACCGCCAAGTCCCTTACCAAAGCTAACACCCTTCAGGTTGAAATACTTCCGAGCAGCCAGAAACATGATTGACATTACAGACTGTCGGGATATCACATCATTACAGGCCATCGTATTTATGACTCTCTTCCTTCAATCATCGTCAAATCTAAGCACCTGCTACTCGTACATCGGAGTCGCACTGAGATCTGGGTTGCGTATGGGAATCCACCGAAGTCTTGCAGGAAATTTCAATCCTATTGAACGTGAAACAAGGCGGAGGGTCTTCTGGGTAATCCGCAAAATGGATACATACGTCTCAGCAATGCTGGGATTCCCTCAAATGCTGAGTTATGATGACATTGATCAAGAACTACCCATTGAGGTAGATGATGAGTACATAACTAAAGACGGTGTTATCGCCATGCCACCCGGAAAGACTTCGCTACTGTACGCTGCTTCTAACGCACATACTCGATTGATGTCCACCCTGGATAAGGTCATCAAGTATATCTACCCCACTAAAGGTCTAGAGCAGTCTCTCCAGGGCAGTGCAAAGTCTTCTTATATCATCAGTCATGCCAAGATCAGAGAAATCGAGCGCGATCTCGCTCAATGGCTAGACAAACTACCTATGGCACTGCGGCCAGGAGGAGATGGCCCACCAGAAGTCCTTCGGTAAGTTCTTTCGCCACCTCGATACAGACTTCTTCTGACCATTTCAATAGTGTACAGCAGCTTCTGCGCTTGTCATATGCCCACGTTCAAATGATGCTGTATCGACCATTCCTTCACTACGTTTCAGAAAAGGGGTGTGCTGGCAGGACCATCGATGAGAGATCATACGCATGCGCTGCTGCTTGTGTTAGCGTTTCGCGGAATATTGTTCATATCACCGCCGAGATGAAAAAGAGAGGCCTACTTGTTGGTGCCTACTGGTTTACGGTTAGTACTCTCTTGCGCTTCCGCACTGCAGCTTTGGAGCCCCGATATAGAGGTTTCACGAAATTCATTCTAACATTCACAGATGTACACTACGTTCTTTGCAATTTTGTCCCTTGTATACTTCGTTCTCGAGAACCCTGACAAGCCAGGATCTGCGGAAATTCTGGCAGACGTGAATGACGGAAAAGATGCTCTGAATGGCCTTGCCAAGAGGAGCCAAGCGGCTGATAGATGCTCGATGGCGCTGAGGGTAAGCTCATCTCTTTTTCTCTTTGAATACAATAACTAACTGATGGCAGGGATTATTTGAACAGCTACCTGAAAGACTGAAGGAGGGACGGACTGTGGCCGCCACCGCGCAGAAGAAGAAGCGCTCAGCTCCTGGTCCTCTCCCAAACCCAACTGGACTCCGCAATGTGCATCTTTCTCGCGATCCTCCGGAACCAGTGATGGGAATCTCCAGGGCAACAACATTCCCTATGCAGGCGCCAGCTCACAATGCCAACTACCCAAGAACTTCTTTGGACAGTAACCGCTTCCAATCGAATCCAAATCTCAGACACAGCTATCACGAGTTCATGTCGCCATCAACAGACATGTCTCCAATCGGTACGCCCGATTCAAGTTCAACAGGCAGCATGCAACCGCACTACTCGCTGCCACCACACTTCGGTGTCAATACTGGGGTGCCAGACCTTGGGGCGATGATGTTTCCATCCAACGATCCATTTGCATACCCCAACCAGCCCATGATGGAATTCGATAACATCAAGCAAGAGAACATTATGATGAGCAACTCTCAAGTCCCTCCTATCTACCTACCTAATGGCGGCCCGGGACAAGAATACGACGATCTCCAAGGCCAGCTGTTCGGACCTCTACCACCATACCTATCGCAAGCGCAGACCAATTTTGCCCTTCAGGCACCCATGGCGCCGGGCAATATGATGGGCGGTGGCCAAGAAATGAATTATCACGCTGGCGTGCCAACAAATGAAGACATGAATTTCGACGGGATATTTTCTGGCGATGCTGAGGATTGGAGCAACATGATGACGGATCAGAGATACCGATAGGATCGGAGTTTTCCATTAGGGGGGTCCTGCGGCTTGGTTGGAGGGGTTTAATGAGTCCACGACTTTATGATGTATATAGTAATGCTAGACGTGCTTGTGTATGTTTCACTGCAACGAGGATTGAATCTGGCTGGACTTGATGGTTAGGGCGTACAAACGTTAAAAGAATTGATATCCCCCATTGCAATTGAATGTCCTTTCGTAACTTTGTGAAATTGGATTCAATAATGTTTGGTTGTCGTGCATAGCAGGTCATTGTTGTCTTTGAGAAGGCTGAGGAATCGCCTAACGAAGGCTTGGCAAAACTAGCGTGCAGCGCCTCAAGGCTACAATCGAGCTTCAACTCAACCCCACAATCCCAACTCAAACAACCACAACACCTTTCTACCACAACATCTCGCCCATGATGTACAGCCCAGTCCTACCTACTCAGACGTCTCCAGCTTCACCAACGCAAAGCCGCGCCAAAAAGAGCGTCATCGTAACTGGTACGCCAAACGCCTAGCTCAAAGCTTTGTTTGTACATCTCTAATCAGCTGCTACTAGAACCACCGAAGTTCGACTTGGAATCCTATATCGCAAACTACAAAGGTAGTGATCTCTCCTTAGAGCTTCAGTTCTTTAAAGAAAGCTACTAATAGAAGTTCCAACAGGCCGAACACGACTAGACCGCCTCCTCCTAATCGGCATCTGCTCCTCCGTCCTGGGCGTTGAAGCTCTCAAGCTCGCAGTCCGCGAGGCAAAGCAAGGCAAGGATGTCAAGCGGTACCTAGACGCACAGAATCATCTCGAAACTATTGGTCCGAATGAGATTGAGGCCGAGAGAGATCTAAACTGGATGGATAGGACGGAACGAGCCAACCAAGCGGAGAGTCAACGTCTCGAGGCAGAGCTGAAGGGATACAAGAACAATTTGATCAAGGAGAGCATTCGAATGGGAAATGAGGACTGCGGAAAACACTACCAAGCTATTGGGGATCTCCAAAAAGCCTTCGATGCATATGGTCGCATGAGACAGGATGTCAGTATGAACAAGCATATTATTGATACCAGTCGACACTTGATCGAAGTCGGTATCGAGCAGAAGAACTGGATCGCAGTCTCGTCCAACGTGCAGAAGATCAAAAGTTTGGGTGCTACCGAGGAGGAGAAATTATTGCAGCCATATCTCTGCGCTGCCGAAGGACTGGCACGACTGGACGAAGGTGACTATGGTACCACTGCTCTTCAGTTTCTATCTGCAGAGTCTGGCATGGGTCTCAGCTGCAACACCATCATCAGCCCGAACGACGTTGCCATTTACGGCGGACTTTGTGCTTTGGCGACTATGGATCGCAATGAGCTGCAGAGCAAAGTCCTGGAGAACTCCAACTTCCGCACATACCTTGAACTCGAACCACATATCCGACGAGCCATATCTTTCTTTGTAAACAGTCGCTACTCCGCCTGTCTTAACGTCCTCGAGGCTTACAAAACAGATTATTATCTGGATATCCATCTCCAGAAGCATGTTGATGATATCTACCAGCTCGTTCGCAGCAAGAGTATCGTTCAGTACTTCATTCCTTTTTCTTGCGTCACGCTGGATAGTCTGAATTCAGCTTTCGCCACGCCCGGGAAGACGATCGAGAAGGAGCTTTCGGCTATGATCCAGCGAAAGGAACTTGACGCTAGGATTGATACTCAGAACAGAGTAAGTAAAAACCATCCTACTGTGAATGAACTGAAGAAGGCTGACTAGACAGCTCCTCACATCCGTACCCTCGGCACCCCGCTCAGCTCTGCAAAGCTCGACCCTCAAGACTGCCAAGGAGTACGAGCTTGAAGCCCGCCGCCGCATCCAGCACATGAATATCCACGGCGCCGATCTCGAGATCAAGGCTAGTAAGCGCAATCCTCTGGGACCTGGTGGTGCTATGGATGATTTCTTCGAAGGTGGTTTTGGAGGTGGTGCAGGTGGGAGAGAGTTGCGTTCTTCGACTAGAGGGCATTAGATTGCTTGATCTAGCTGCATCGCATTGCGGAATAAAAGCGATATCGCTATGGGACGGGAAATGGGATGGACGAGATGAATTAGATTATGGCTGGGAACGCACGAAACGATTGATGGATGCATGCATATGAGGCGTTTTCTGGGGTGGGAAACTGACTTGGGAGCACTTGAGATTATTTGGTGTTTGGAGCACGGCTCTTGAGACTTCTACCTCCATGCTTTACGAAATGAGTGGCTAGAGATCCATGAGCTAGGGATCATTTTACAGAAAAAAACAAAAGAACCTCATCAAGGCCCTTTCTCCTTGATTCGGCATAGTGCACTGATATTTCCTTTCACTGAGCAGGCAGTCCGTCGCACCTTCTCTGTTGACCAGTTTCTGCATTGAGCAATTTCAAGTAAAGGGCTTACTTCCTAATTCCATTCTTCCTTCACAGCCTTCATCTCTTCCCTCTTATCCTTTCCTCGTCGCTCTCAATCCGCTCTCAATCTCAAAGTCGTCAGCCTGTCTATTCCATTCTTCTCCCTCTCCGTCTTGAAGTCGTTGTCAAGCCTCATGCCTATCCATTCGCTCATGCACATATGAAATGCCATCTCGAGAAACTCGAAGATGGCGAGTTCCAAAGCCGTGTTGGGCTTCTTCCACGCCGTCCTCGTCATACTCTATGCTGTCGAAGGAGCGGAAGGCTACAATGAAGAAGCTTGCTGTAATTTGGCGAAGAGTGAGGGTGCTTTCGTCGGGCTTGTAAGTCTGTTTTCCTACTTTACGCCCCATATTTCTTAACTCGGGACGACAGGGTAATTCAGCTTACATATCTCTGAATAGGTCCCTGACAACCAAACATGCGGCCAGAGTTATCTCCCCGGGCTGCCACCAGCCGAACCTCTCTTCATCTCATACCAATTCTGTAGTACAAGATGTAGTGGGATTCAACTATCGAATGCTACGAAAGTGAATGAGTGGATTGCTCCTATTGCACAGTAGGTGTCCCGGATCCGCTCACTGTTCTTCTCCATTGTCCAAGACTATTTTGCGATATGTCACCTCATCGAGACAATTCTGTGGTGGATTCTGCTAAGGGTCCGTTTTTCAGGTTCATCATGCCCTCCATCATATTCAGCATGAGTATCCCACGCCGGAAGGAAATCGAGTTCGCGAATCTGTTCGAATTCCAGTGGCCAAGGACCTTGACACGTTTCGCATGGTTCAACAATTTCGTCTTACTATTGGTGAGCTTCTTATGCTTTATCGTCATCCTTATACCCGTTACTATCGATACGATCATATGGATTGCTGTCATCATCGTGGGAGCTGGGAACATGCTGGTTGGAGGCCTTTACGAAGCACATCTCGACTACCGGATTGTGAATTTCGTGAGAGATCTCGATCACGGTACCAACGAAGGGAAGCTGAGGATGAAGAGGGAATTGCTTGTCACGGTGACTTGTGGAAACCTGCTTCTGGACAAAGGCAATCCTCAAATGTCAATTCCAAGAAGCATCACGATTCCGGGCTTGGATACTACTGATGGTGACCAGTGCAGTAGATTCCGGCTTCTGAATTTGCTTGGGTCGCAAGCCAGCTTTGGAGGTGCTGTCGGAAGTCCAGTGCTGTTCTATCTCGCACCATTCACCTATACTATTCTGGATCTCTTAGAGAATCCGAGTAACGAGGACTCGGCTATTTCTCTGTCCTTTGGCATTGAGCTGATGGTAAGTCTTTTCCGCTCCCGATTCTATGTCATCAAACCAGACACGACTTTGCATGGTGGAATGAACTGAAATGGTTGCGAGATGCGTATTGATATGAGCCTACAGATCATTGTTCATGTGACAATTATCAGCGGATGTCTCTTGGCCACCAACAATCCCAATTCTGCGGCTGGAATCGTAGGTACTGATCGAGGATGGGGATACCGACAACAGTGTTTAAAGTCCTCACACTCTTTCCATACTCGTGGACGACCAGGTTATCTTACTTCTTCCACATCACAATGGACATGGTATCGTTTCAGCCGCTCAATTCTGGGTTGGAGTAATACCTATGAAACCGAGTTCCAGCCAGTATCTCTTTGGAGCAGAGGTACCAACAAGATGAAGTGGATCAAACGAACACAAGCCTGGAATGAGGATGAGTCCTTTCGAGAGACGATAAAGTTTACCTGGAAAACATGGATTATGAAAGTATTTCTTCCAGCACTACTTCTCGTCCTAGTACCTCCCATCGCTGGTGGTTTTGTGGCTTATATGACGCCACCACGTGGGCTTGGTTGCAGAGCTTTAAGTATCATGATCTACGGACTGTGCCAGGTATTCAGCGTTGTCCTGGCTCTGATTCGCTCCGCCCTGGAAGATGATGATAGGGGTATCTTCCTCCAGTATCTCTTCACAGGCTGGCGGTACTGGGCTTTATCATCTTTATGCTGGTTTGGCTCACTGGTCGCAGCCATCGGTGGTATGCTGTTGCAAATTGTGGGCGTGTTCAGGAATTGCGTCTGCCACACTGCTGCCGCTACCTTATGGTGGCACATCAAAGAAGTCAACCCAGCCATCAACATGGCAACCGACACCCAAGAAGCGCGCGACTCGTCGTATTGGTGGATGTGGATGGGTGCCACTTCAACGGTCTTCATGGTAGTCGTTTGTTACACGGGCTGGTGGTATCAGCGTCTCGTCAGACGCAGATTCGAATATGCCGTTGAAGAGCTGTATATTCCGCCACGTATCGAAGGTATAGTTGCTGGATTGAGTACTGATAGACCTGATTCGCCATTTGATTATGGGGGCCATGATGATACTGAACCTTTGCTTGGGCGAGATGAGACATTGCAGGAACTTGATCCTGTAAGGCTGAATTCGAGGGGACGTGGAGGAGTTTGGAATATGTTAATGAAGCACAGCAATTCATCCAGTCTTAGTTTGCCGCTTGTCAGGGTGTTCGTGGATGATGATGGGGAAGGGCGGGGTGAGGGCCAGGGTGAAGAGGTTAGATTGAGTTCTTTACAAAGTCCGAAGACGACGTAGGGGAGCGACTGGGCACAGAATTGGATGGATAGAAGGATAGTAGAATACCAGCATAGAATACAAAGTCACGAGAATGCATCAGTACATTGAAACTGTACGGGTGTAATTGTAAGGCTGCTAGGCAACGCACCAATCACCCTGCTTATACTCCACCCACCTTCCTCACCTTCCCATCACCCACCTCCCCAATCTCCTCAAAAGCATCCTCAAGATCAACATGCACCCTACACTCCTTCTCACCCATGACCCTCCACGTCCCCCTCAACTCCTCATACGTCAATCCACCATTCGCATTTCCATTTCCCTTGCCCTTTTCAGTCCTATTCTTGTCATTGTTGACGGAATGATAATAACCGACTAGTTCTTCCATGCCGAGGAGGTAGAGCTCTTTAGACCAGGGACAGGCGCGGAGGGCGCGGTGGTAGATTTCTTTTGTTTTGGAGTTCGACTTACTCTTCTGCTGGTTCTGGTTCTTGGATATCAAAGATCCTTCCCCAGCGTCGCCATCACCATTGCGGAATCCGTAGATGGAGAAGAGGAGGTAGAGTTTCCAGAGTCCTGGAGATGCGGAAGAAGCGGAAGAGGGAGAGAGTGCGTGTTCGAATGCGGCGGTGACGGAATGGCGAGTTCCGTAGCGGAGTTCGTATGTTATTGCGAAGAGATGGGTTGAGAGGGTGGAGTGTGGGGGTGTGAGGAGGGTGGTACGCAGGAGGGTGCGGATGGATGTTGGGGTTGAGAGGTGCTGGGTTCCGGGGGTTTGGAGGTGGGTGAGGAGGTGGAGGAG